>BMAO01024088.1:0-125709 GCA_019973975.1 Trichonephila clavata
TCTTTATCAAATATAAAGACTGTGCGTCTAATAGTTTAAAAATGGAAATAATTATCTATAACGCCCCTTAAGTCCCCTCAACGCACTTGGGGGCAATTTTCACGAAACCCATTTTTAGCGTATCTCTACCCTATGAGAGGAATCTACTTACTAAGTTTCAAGACTGTACGTCTAATAACTTAAAAATAGGAATTTATAACGCCCTTAAACCCCCGCCCCCGCAACACCCCTTGGGGGTAAATTTTCCCAAAAACCCATTTTGTAGCGATATTTACTCCAGGAAAGAAACTTACCTACCAATTTCAAGCAGGTAGGTGAAGTAGTTTAAAAACGGATATATTTATCTATTACGCCCCTTAATCCCCCGCAACGCCACTTAGAAGTCTGTTTTCACAAAACCCGTTTTGTAACTGATCATTATTCTACGAAAGGAATCTATATATCAAATTTAAAGACAGTGCGTCAAATAGTTTAAAAATGGAAATAATTATCTATAACGCCCCCTAAGCCCCTGCAACGCCACTTGGGGTCGATTTTCAGCAAACTCATTTTGTAGCGGATCTCTACTCTCTGAAAGGAATCCGCTTACCCAATTTCAAGATTGTACATCAAGTAGTTTAAACATGGAAACAATTATTATTAAAGCCCTTAACCCCCCGTAACCCCCTTGCGTTTCGAATTTCGGAAAATCCTTTCTTAGCTGATGTCTACTCTATCAAAGGAACATGTCTACCAAATTTCAAGTCTGTAGGTTGAATAGTTCCAGAGATTTCGTGATTAGTCAGTCAGTCAGTCAGTCAGTCAGTCAGTCAGTGAGTGAGTCGCTTTTCTCCTTTATATATATAGATATATTCCCGGGGCAATGAACGTTTTGGCCGAGCGAGACATTTATATACGTCTTTGGGCACTTAAGAGGTTAAAGTTGTATTGTATTTTTAGCATCAAAGTACAGTCATATTACAGTTGTTATTGTATGGAGGGATGGGTGATGAAAATTATGATATAATATTGAATAGGAAATACTGTTAGTTTGAGAAGGATTGTGGTAGTGTATAATTTTCAGTGAATAAACAGTCAACTGGAAACCTGGTTATTTTAAAAACATGCATTACTCTTCTCCGGCAATTAGCAAACAGCAAATGGACAGGAATAAAAAAGCGCTGAACCCCTTAATTGGAGGCGCATACTCCGTACTAGCTCCCGAAGGCTGGCCAGAATTGGTTGGCCCGTACGCTCTACGGGCACTGTTATTTTCTTCTTTCTATCTTTGATTTGTACATTGTTTTTAGTTCTTATAGTGAGGTTATTAGCGCTAGAGCTTTTAATAGATGTGTAGGTCCATAGTACTGAAATACTTCTCATCTGGGATTTTTTTTATTTTGAGAACCAGAATTTTTCGTTGAAGGCAGAAATTTAGATTCTTGAAAATATTCGATATAGGACAGGAATCGGCAAAGTGATGTGCGATTTGTTGCTTGAGAAAAAAAGAAAACGTAAAGATAATCTTAAACTGCTGATATTATCTCTATGTACATAAGAACGTCGTTTATCCGAATCAATTGGGACAGGCATCGTTCGGATACGCGACAGTTCGGATAATTGAAAACCGAATACGATCCATGCAGTATATGAAACTGGACACTATACTAATATTGAAAATTATCACATGCAGGAAACGTGCTTGAAAAAAAAGCAAAATAGGTGCAAAATGTTGCAATTTTACCTTTATTGTGGAAAATAACCACATATTTTTGGCTGTCCACCTTCGTTTTTTCGCTGCAAGGTCTCTGATTGTCTTGGTCCGGATATTTGACACTCCGGATAATAAAAGTTCGGATAAAGGACGTTCACCAGTAAAAGTCTAACACCACACATGCTTCAAAATTGTGTGTGCATATATATATGCACACACAAACAAGCACGCAAGATTTCCTGTACGAACAGGAAATTTGTAAGTAAGAGAAATTTTTTAAGATATATGAGAAACTTTCTTCTTTGCATCCAGATTGTACTTATAAAAAGCAAACGTTTCAGGGGTTTTGTGTTCCACAATTATAAAATAAAATGTAGAACGAAAACTTTAAAATTGGAAATTAAAGTAATCCTTTCGCATTCTCTTAAGTATTTAACTTAAAAATATGTAATAAAAATGTGACTTTTTTTAAAACGTTTTTGGTAAAACTTGACCACTTAAGGGTTTAATGTTTGGCCCGAATACGGATTACCTTTTTCTTCCCAGTTATCAAATTCTTGCACGGTTTGATTTCTGCACCCGAAAGTGCGCAGTTAAAATCCTACTGTCTCAAAGCAGCAAAAAATATCACTAAGATAACCCACCCATCAACAGTTCCTATGAAGTGGCGAGCCAAGAATTATAAGCCGTATTAACGTTGCTGCACAGTCTTACGTTACTGGCTGATTATGCATTTCCGGAGAGTCTCAAGCCTTTGTGCCAATTATTTCGTTTCCTTCCTATCAACCCATCTCTTGTGTGAAGAAGGCAGAGAATTCCTTTCATACACGAATTCAAAACTGTCTGAAAAAGGAGTGCTGGAGTCATCTATACAATGAGTCAGTCCGAAGAAGCAATAAAAAAAAGCTTTCTCCACTTTCAATAGAGAAGTAGCCGTGTGAGAAAAACGTAGCTTCCCCAATCTTTTTAATTGAGTCAACTAATAGGAAGGAGAAAGTGATTTTTGAGAACCTCACAAGAGGGATTACCTGCTCCATTTTTAATAGACAAGTAGCTGTGTGTGAATAACGTAGCTTCCACAATATTCTTCTGGTTGAGTCAACTAACAAAAAGGAGAACGTGATTCTTAAAAGTTTGACAAGAGCACCAATTGACCATGTGTAAGGATACTCAGGCGATTTCTATTGAAAACTCGCTTTTGACTGCCTGCTTGTTCTATGAGGTCTGTGTGTGTGTGTATGTGTGTGTGTGTGGCACAAACTAACTCGTGTGAAAGGGCGCTAACAAAGACTCTATTAATCAATCATAACTAGTGACTCAAACGGCATCGGCATATACGTCAAACGGATTCCCCTTCTCAACAAGAGACTGCCAACAAAGTCAATGCATAAATGTTCCAACGATGCTCAAACCTACTAGGAATGTACATCAATTGCAGTAATGGCTGAAAAACAAAAACTTTTTTATACATCGCTCAAAAATGCCATTAACAGCATGAGAAACTTTGAAATTTAGATAAGAAATATACGCTAGCCCCTGCTTCTGCAAGTCGTAAACCGCAACAGAAAGGAATAAAAGTGCTTAACGACTGGACCAAATAGAGATTCCTTTTCATCCCAGTCATTTAGCGCGTTCATGGCGCAGTTGTGTACCGACAGGTTGGTGGTTCAAACAAAACGCTGATACCAAAGTGAACATATTCCGCTGAAATATCATCTCTCGTATATAGAAAAATTTATTCATTTTTCTTCCAAGAGATGGCCCCGTAATATTTTCCTTGAAAAAAATTATTTCTATCCATATTTTCACCATATTAAATTCAGATTGGTTTACTTTAAAAAGAGAATTTTAAATTTCTTGGTAAGTTCCATTATGTGACATATATCAAAGCTTTCTCAATAATCCAAAATGGAATCTTTTATAATTTAGAACTCCTTCAATTGTTCCATTCAGATATACATAAATCAGTCAAGGTCAATACATCCATTAGTAGAGAGCGCTGTTTAATCTTAAAATGTCATGTTTTTAAAAAACAAAACTAGAACAACGGGGGGGGGGGATCTGTTGCTTGCAGCTGCGCATTGGGCACTTTGTTTGGCCATATATCGCTACAGTGTAGTAGTCCCTCGCTTTTAGTTACAAGATTTTAAAATATTCTAGCCAATATTAAAAATAAATTATAACTGATTTATTAAGAAACAGATTTATAAGCAATAAGTTCAGATATCTTAATTTCTGGTTTGACGCTCAAGCAGGTGGGCTCATGCAAAATATTTAATAACAACGTTTCCGAGTACATGTAGCGACTCCAACATTGAGTAATCACCTAGCCATTGAGTAATTTACTTATCAGCTGTGATAGGCATACCTTCGAAATGAATAATAACAGTAGCTAGAACCACTCAGTCAAAAAGAACTAATCAGTGCAGCAATATAGACTGAAGTTGTACAAAGAAATTTCTTTAATTTCTGAGTTATAAGGAATACAAATATATGTCCACTGTTTGACAAAAGATGGTCCAACTATTAAATAATGGCTTAAATTTTTTTAGATGTTAAACGTCATATTGTAAGGATGGACATCAGGTAACACCATACCCGAGAAGTAGAGATTTTTTTTATCAGCATCACATAATTTTCTTCGAGCGAAAATGTCGAGTTCTAATCCGAATAAGCGTTATTTGAAGGAACTTATTATTTCATTCTTTAATTTGAAGAAATTTACAACTGGGCCATCTCTATTGTTTGTAGAAGCATATGGTGAGACTGATTTGAGTGAAAGAATTTATTGTGAGGGATTTTAAAAGATTAAAAAGGCAAGTTTGACGTCGAAGCAGAGAACGTAGCAGGAAAATTGATGAAGGTAGACTCATGCCAAACGCAGAAAGAACAGACACTTGCATTAGGAGTGACTCGGTAAACAATTTCACATCGTTTAAGGTATTCGACTACCCTAAAATTGGGAATTTTGCCAAAAATTGACAAATTGTTTCTATGTTTTTATTTTAAAGGCCATCTTATTGGCTTTATAAAAATAGCGTTTATTATTTTAGCTTCACTAGAACAAAAACTACAAGTCTTTTAGTAAAAGCAGATGGCGCATTATGTTAAGCAAAAGCATACTTTAAAATGCGTTTTACTCGAAGTGTGTTCTTTTGAAAATGCTCAAACGGGGCATGCGGTTGCTAAAAAAGCTCTGAAAATAATTAACTGAAATTTTTTTGTGTATGGTCTATATTATATTAGAAGTGTTTTAACCTTCATATTTATCAATAACTGTTTTATTACAAATTTACAGTCCCTTATATTAACATAATTACTGATTTTTTAAGCAATTTCATATAATAACTAAGATAAAGTGCTCTAGTTTTTGTAAAAATAAAAATATGTTTTATCCTGAAAGGCATTACAAATTGAATAATATAGAAACACATTAGAATTGAAAAATTTAAAATTTGTTCATAAGTTTTGGTACAGAATGGGTCGCGCTTATGTTATTTCTTGTAAATTTTTACCAATATTTTCCCATTTTCGTAACAATATAATTTCTTTTTCTCGTTTGAATCATAGCATATTTTTTTCTTAAAATTTTCCAAACAAATCCAAAAACAACAACAAAAAATCCCCATAACTCCATTTTTTTAAAAAAGCTGTCGCAAGTGGTCAGATACCTTAAGACAATGGTCTTCAAACTGTGTTCCACGGAACCCTAGGGTTCCACGAGGCATATTCAGGAGTTCCACGAGTCACAACAAAAACAATCGAAAAGAAACTTATAAATGTGTATGCAAAAGGGATTAATATTTTCTATGAAGTTTTTATTCCTGCAAGAAATTAAATCTCATCCCTATCATTAAGAAACTGAAAATTTAGTTTATAAATAGCTTTATTCTGTAATAATTTTTAAACTTCATTATAATATAATAAAATAGTATTAAAACCTTTCATCTTTATATACATATTACCTACTAGATTGTGAATATTGTATTGTTTACTATCCCGCGATGCACGCAATAATTTTATTCTCCTTAGTACAACATCTTGCAAAACTAAATATTTTTCTACAAGAAAATGCCCCTTTTTGAATTTGTTGAAGAAACACCTACAGTAAAGGAGAGGAAACAACTTATATCAACAGCCTTAAAAATCTAAATTAAGGCAAGAACAGCTCCTAAATTTTATGTTGCAAATTCATGCAGAATACACAGTATTTTTCACACAGCTATACACACTTTAATGTCATTCACAACAATGTGTGTAGATGAGAAATATTTTTCAGCGTGAGTGGCTACAAAAACAAAGTATAGAAACAAATGAAACACAGAATATGTAATGCGATTGCAGTTAATCTAAGTAGACCTAGACTTCGACAGTTTGGGTGAAAAAAATGCAAGCACATATATCCCAGTTATTAAGCAAATGCATGGGTAGGTGACACTTGGAACAGAGAATAATGTTATTAATGGGTAAATTATATTAATGTAGATTAAATTTTTTAAATTTTAAAGGCAATGCTTTTTTAATTACCATTACATTGATCAATAGTTGATCTATTTTAAATATTATTTTAAGATATATTCTTCTAAGTGTGTGTGAGGAATAGGGTTCTACGAAAATACTTTCTAGTACTAGGGGTTCCGCGAAAACATCTTCTTGTTCTATGGGTTCCGTAAGTTGAAAAAATTTGAAGACCACTACCTTATGGTATACAACTACATTAGAAACCGTGATTTTTCTAAGGCGTAACAAACGAATATATATATATATTTAGTGTCACTAACATTAAAAATTTTCTCATTTTATGAAGAATGCTTCTATAACAATAATATTTTGCTTATATATAGCTAAGAAGTCTCCAGAGAACCTGAACTATAGAATTTATGAAAAATTTACGTTATATTCAGAGTTACAACCAATTGAAATAAAAATTGATGTTTTATTTGGTAAATATTTTTAACTTTGATGTATTAAAATATGGATATCCTAAGTTATATTTTGCAAAAAATCTTAGTTTAAGCTCTGTAGAGAGATCTGAGCTATATTTTGGCAAAGTATTATTAATAGAAGCATTTTTCATAAAATGTGAATTTTTTAAAAATAGGTAATTCTATATTCATTTTTTGCCATAATATCGCATTTAAATGAATTTTATTGTAATAATAATATTAAGAAATTTTTATACGTGTATTCTTATCTGAGTGGCACTAAATATTAAAAGATTTTAGTTTGTACGCTTTTTCAAAATCATCATTCCGAACGTTGTCGGAAATTTTAAAATCGTTGGGAATGGTTCAAAAAGCAGGAAATTATGCTTTATACGAGCTGATGATGAGAAACGATGAATGCCGATTTTGTACTTATGAAATACTGCTTGCCAGGCATAAATGAAACATATTTGCATCGTACAGTTGCCGATGAAGAAAAATTGTCCCATTACTTTAACCCAAAGAAGAAATCAGGGGATCTACTCGTGGTGTTGCTTTAATAACTGAATATTCATGAAAGTCAACTCATGTTATCTATTTGGTGGGATTAGCTTGGTGTCCTGTATTATGAATTGCTCAAACCTAACAAAACCATAACTGGGGCTCTTTAACAAAATCTGTTGATGAAATTGAGCCAAGCACTCAAGGGATAACGCGCCCACTACTTGACAAAATTACTCTTCCGCATGATAATGCTCATCCACATGTTGTGGCATCGGCCAAAACCTACTTGGAAACATTAAATTCGGAAATCTCACCCTACCTAACGTATTCACTAGATATTGCCCCTTCCAAATATCACTTGTTCCGATGGATGGTACATGGCCTGTCTGAACAGTACTTCACATCATATTAAGATACTAATAACTGCATTGATTCGTTAATAGCTTTAAAAGATGAAATGTTTCTTCCGAAGCGATATCCGTAAGCGGTCAGAAAGAGGGGAAAGTATGACTGGAGATGGACAATACTTTGAATAAAACATAATATTTACCGTTTTTCCGAATAAATTCTTAATTTTCATTTTTTTAGAAAAATGTGGAAACTTATTTGTACTTCTTATAAATAACCTCTAACTCTTCAAATTTATTTTTAACCCAATTTTATCCTCTTTTTAAATTTTTACTTGTGTCTACTTTTACTCGTCACAAAATCCGATAACCACAACCAATATATTTCGTAATCTTCTACCGTACTCGAATGATAAGCTCGTTCTAACGTTCCATTATCCATTTCACCCAAGCCACTGTAATATCTCGTATCACATTTTTATTGATACATACGTGTAAAAGCACTTACCCGATAATTGTTCTGCTTCCGAAAATCCCCATCCTGCAATAATAAGTTCATTTCCAACTTTGCTCAAATTTTTGGCTGGAAGACATATTGGACGCGGTAGATCTAAGCATACAATATGAGTTTTCAACTCAATAAGCGCAATATCGTTGGTGTTTTTCTTAGCGTTGTGGTGTGGATGAGGTATGATGCGAAGTACTTTCATTTTATGCAAAACGTCCATGGTTGGATGATCTATGTAGCCAATCTTGATCGTTTTCGGCCGCCTGAAGCACTTCTTTGGCATGTTCCTAGTATCACAAATACTTTTTGTTTTTGCCGTTTCTCTGAAAAATCAAAGTTAGGATTAAAATTAAATATAATAATTTGATAGTAAACACTGTTCATAAGGGAAGATTCCGCGTTTTCGTTTTTCAAATATCTCATGTTTATATAAACGCAATAGTTTTGTTATGCGCTTGGTTTCATTTAAATTATTATCGCTCTACAGTTGTATGAGGGGTGTTTCAAAAGTAGGTTTCCTAACTTTTTTCACGTGGAAACTTATTTGCCAAAACCAAACACACCATGGTATCCTTAACTATACACCTTGCACTATTTTCTGACATAGTCACCACCGACATTGAGACAATTGTCGCAATGTGCAATAAGTTTGAAAAAAGTACTGTGAAAAATGTAGTGCCCTATAATGCAAGGAATTTGTCCCTCACCTCTTCCCCTGCAATATTGTTTTCACTCGTACGGATTTTGACCTTCATCTTCCACACTCCGTCTTTCTTCACTCCACATGCAATAACAACGACTTAACATTTGACGAGACATGTTCTCCTCATCACATATTATCTGTAGCATTCAGGGATGACAGCAATGGCGTAAAATAGACCCCTGCATCGTGAGGGAACAAAGGACTCTAGAGAGCCCGAAGCCTGACTGCCGCCAAGTACCTACCCTTTGTAAAACCCAACTTGGGGACCCAAATGTTCTCAGTTACACCACTGGATGATAGAATCACTAATTCAACTCGTTCATTCATGCAGGACAAAAGCATGCATTTCCATTAGCAATTACGTTGTCAACCCAAGTGCGTATGCAATCATGAGTTGTACTGCAATAAATTCAGGCACACCGGTTTTCTGCTACTCTCTCTTCTTCGGAATTCTGCTCATGAATCAGTCCTCTTACGTTGATGATACTTCCGTCGTTGAACCTGTAACGGAGGGAGTACTTACCGCAATTGTTTGTTTAACTCGGATTCCCCCCTTTTTAAAAAAAAATGACAAAATTTACTTTTGGGTCATCCTTTGTTTGTATGCTATCTCACATACATTTGAGGTACTGTCTAATAACAAGAGGGAAATACATTTTCTTAAGAATATTTTAAAGATGCGTATTGATCCTAACCCATCATATTTGAGTCTATAAACGTTACATCTAATTCATTCAAAGGAGTGTTCCAGCTAAAAATCTCTTCTGAAGACCTGAAAAAACCCTCTAAGCATTTCTAGAGATCGTATATCTCATGAATATTATAATAAGAAAATTATACGATGGGCGATGTCTGAGTTTGTGTCTTGTTTTCATGGCTTCTAGACCTGTTCAGAGAATTACTGGATTAGACTGTCATTTGACTGATGTGGAATGACTGGAGTGTTCATCTGACTGGATGAGTGATGGAGATATAACGAATGGTTAACACATTTGATATCATTAAAGCATCGAAATCACTTTGAATATTTTTAGCGCATAGTGCATATGGCGTAGTATCCCAACAAAGCGTAGGGTGCATCAAAATGGCCAACCTTTTTTCATTTAATTCCGGTTAAAAATAACGAGACGTTTTGACTTAATGAAACACATATTACTAAACATGTTGAAGATTTTACCAAAATCGCTATTAAACATGGTTTCTTGCTTGAAGCTTTTCATAAGTTTAAATTCATTGTACTCCATATATATATATATATAATTTTTGCTCAGCTTTATTAACAGAAAAAGCTAAGGCTACCTGGCAAAAAAAATGTTTAACCTTCTTTTATATAAGACCCAATAAGGGGAGCACGAACATATCGGAGAGTCGAAAATAAGACATATTTAAAAATATTAATAATTTATATATATACTAAAAGGAAGCAAAACAAAATACATTTCGACATAATAAAAAATAAAATAATCTAATATAAAATATTTATAAATGTATCAGTGCTGCACACTGTATTTGATAATTAACTTAACTATACCAAGTTTAGAACAAGTTTAACAGTTACCAGTGTGTCATACATAAAATTATATAAAAAAATTTAATACTTATCTTGACAATTTGTACGATTTATGATTAAATTCGTACTGTTGATTTACGTCAAAGTACATTATTATTGAATTCAATACATTGTTATTGTTTGAAAGGGAGAGGGGGGCCAAGAAAATTATGACTGAGGATTGGGTCACCAGTATTAAAAGTTTGCAAAATACTGGGGTAAGGTATCTTCTGTGAAGCACACCAGTGGTCAAAAGTGGAAGTAAAAAGAGACCGTGAGAGAAGGGTGTTCAAGAGGATATCTACCCCAAAACGCTAAACTACACTGCCGTAGATAACGTCCGAGATGAATACTCAACTTCAGAACCCTGTATCCATGAAAACTATTCAATGGGAGCTGCATGCCGCAAATATTAATGGTAGAGTAGCTATTCCAAAACCGTTAGTTTCGACGCGGAATACTATAAAGAGACCAGAGTAGTGTCGAGACCACCTAAATTGGACACATTTGCAATGGAAAGAAGTCATCTGGTCTGATGAATCCATATTTACGTTATTCCAGACCACGGGATGTGTGTTCGTCTGGAAAACACCAGCAGAAACATTTCATATTCACTGCCTGTGATTTCACCGTTAAACGGGAAGGAGATTCTAGTATGGTGCGGGGCGCAATATCTTTCCGTGGAATAGAGCCTCTCGTTGTTCTTGAGAGAAATGACAAAAGGCAAACTTTATGGAAACATTCTCACAGATCATGTTCACCCCTTTGCTTCAGACTTTCATTCCAGAGGAAAGTCCTGTTTTTTACAAGATGAAAACGCCTCTGTTTCCACGTTTCGCTGTGTTCAAACAAGATTACATGAGCATGATAATTAATCGCAATATCTAAATTAGTATTTCTAGTCACCTGGTTTGAGCATCATTGAGTGTTTATGGGTTTTCTTAGAGAACAAAGTCTGTTCTTGGTTTTCTGCTCCACGCACACTATCTGGACTAGAGATGGCCCTGCACGATGAGCTTTGTTCAAGGCTTATGTTTGTGAATCCCACGTGGAATTAAAGATGTCTTTCAGGCCAAAGGAGATGCAGTTCCTTTCTAATAAACGAATTTCCCTTTTTCACAGATGTTCCTATTTTTTGTCCAATGTCTGTACATATATATTAATTCAAAATATTCGTAAGGTGTGCCGTACAAAAAGAATAATAAAAGCCTATTTTAACACTAATTAATGGAACTAAATAAAAATATTATATTAATCAGAAATTAATTTAAAATTATGAATGGAAATATTTTATCGCTTTCTAGTTTAGTTCAACTCTAATACATGACGATATTTTGAGCATTCACACTTCTAAAAATTATCGTCCGTAATGCGAATATAGCTTCTTTTGTCAACTAATTTTTCTATTAAAGTTGTTAAATTAATGCATTAACACCAGGAACTAAATCCATTTGATTTGTCTGCACCGATTCTACATTAACCAGATAAAATGAAAATTTCATAAACTACCAAAAAATGTCTTTTTTTAAAAAAATAATTATATAAATATTTTACGAAAGCAAGAGAAAACACGTTTACTTACTTTGTAATGCAATGAGCTGCAGTAAGAATGAATTTCGAGGATATAATCATGCCTCCACAGTATATAATGCCTGATTTTACGTGTATTATAGCTACCTATACAAAATAAAATAAAAAAAATGATTTTTTTAAATAAATTTTCGATCAGAGATGGCCCTAAATTAAAATATTTTCTGTTTAAATTAAATAAAACACAAAGGAATATAAGATATTGCAACACCTCTTGTAAGCACTGGGTCCTTATTTCATCAAAATGTCTGTGAGCGTGTTAAAAAAAAATTGAAATGAACATTGTCCCTATATCACGCTCTACTTAATATCATAATGTCAGGAATATTTTTTAATTGCAGTGTCGGAAATGTTCAGTACCTTATGTCTATTATAATTTTCAAGAAATTTGATAAATCCTTTTTCTTTTACAACCATTGCAGGACAAAATATTTTGTTCGTATATATATATATATATATATATATATATATGTGTGTGTGTGTGTAGAACAGGCAGAGGAATCGAGCTGCATAATTTTTCATAAACTCGATCTTAGCCACAATAACGTGAAATTACTGCAAAGCGCGAGACGCAATGCACATAACTAATTTCATGGAAAGCAACAGTTTCTAGAAAACCAGAATTGTGTTTTGTTGTTTAATTTTCTGCCATTTAAGGTATTCGTTTTTCAACAGCTCACGTTGAAGCCGGTATATCTTGAAACGTGGATAATATTGATGGTAGATTTGTCAAATCGCTGAGCAATATTTCTACTCTTTTTACAAATTGATCCTTAATATATTCGTCTTCTATGAAAAGTTTGCGTGGCAGCTACACAATAAACAATTACGAAACTATATTTGATCTTCGGTCGCTTTACGCTTATTTCCGATTGTTTGACAAAAATGTGTAATTTGCTTCTTATGTATAGTATGGTTGTATTTTTAACTCTACATTTCTCATCAGAATTCTTTAATGTAGATCAGGATAAGTTTTATATAAAAAAATATCTGCACACTTGACAGGCCACATACAACACTTTTGTGACCAAACACGCATATAGTGTAATATTTTTGTTATACAATTCATATTAAGATTCGTCCAAGAGTCTTGAAAAACACGAACGTCAAGTTTTTCTTAGTGTCCATTTGATTAAAAATACAGGCATAATTTGGCTAGATAATGAAACAAATATAACACAAGTTCTCAGAATAAAACTAAGAATGTGTCATAAACTTAAAAGTATCTTGTAGCACACGACGAGCATCAAATTAACTCTACTTTCGACTGAAATCATAGTCGATACTCGTGTATAACGAACGAAAGGGCAGAAAATGCATTGGACTCAAAAAAGGGGGAAACATTCTAATTTAACTTAATCTGTAACTTTGTTGAGGAGTGTTGAGTGTTTTAGAGAATTGCACCACGTGGAAAATCTGGTACACATGCCACAATTTGCCAATGTCTGTATAGATAATCTAAAATATTAATAACAAGAGTAAAAAGAATTCAATTAAAAATAAAAAAAAATTGAACTAGAATATAATAGCTCTTTAAAAAAAATTACAATTTAAGTGGTTATTGAGTGGGGCCAATTAACCCCTACTAAACCAGACATCGCTTTCCCTCGGCAACTATGAATTAAAACTGCATAATTAATAATCTCGTATAAAATATGCAAATGAATAGTACATGTTCATGCGCGCTATGTAGTTTTTGCTTACCCTAAATACATATCGTGTATGGTTTGTATTGATTTCAATTCTATCTTCATTTTCCATTTTTCTTTTTATTACATCAAAATACATGTTCATTTCTTTGAACAGAGTTCTGAGACATGTACCTTGGCTCGTTTCATAAGTTGTTTTGCTTAACCCGGACGACCTAGAAATTCATTTAGTCCGATTTTATGAGGTTTTGCTGTATTAAATAATTTATAATGGAAAGGATCCGATATCGAAATATACTCATTGCCATAAAATTTACAAAAAAAAAAAAGAGTTTTCAGAATAAAATCAAATTTTAAATGCATAAGTACAACATTGCTATAAGGGATTACAAAATCAAAGCAAAAGAATCACTTATTGTAATAAAAGTATCAAATGAAAATGGAGGTTTGAATACCTTGTTGGGCCACCTCTAGCATGAGTGCATAATGTGATACAATAGTGCATAGAGGCAAACGTCTCGAATGACCGCAGTTGCTGTAAACGCGCCTCTAATTCGACCAAACTCATAGGTTTTTCAACTTTCCATCCTAAATTATCCCATATATGCTCGGTTGGTGACAAATCTGGGTATCGAGCAGTTGAAGGAAAGGTTGAAATGTGGCGAAGGTAGACCTGTAAAACCTTTGATGTGTGAGAGTGAAGATTGGCTAGTTGAAAAATGGCTTTTTTAAGCCCTGCCACGAATGAAAACACATGTGGCTGAAGAATGTCATGAACGTACTTCTAGGTTCCCGCGGTGCAGCGGATCAATATTAGGGATGACAGTGTGTCGCATGCAATGGCATGTCATATCACCATACCAGTTGTGGGAGTGATGTGCCGCTGTACAATGAACGCTGGAATTTGACATTCACCAACAACAAACATGTACTCCATTGTCATTCCTGCCTATATTGAAACTGGATTTGTTGCAGAAGATGACCCGATTCCTGCAGCCCAATCCCTTTCAGGGTGACACCACTTCCAACGGAGTCACTAGTGGGTTTATATCATTGGCAGTACATGTAATGGGTGCCGCGATAGCAACTGTTGCTTAGCCAGGCAACTTGCGATGGTTGGGAGTAACACAATAGCCCGTCGGGAAGATGCTGCATGGGAATGGATGGCGGGCAATTAAACAACTGGCGATATGTGAGCTTGTCTTATGATGTGATGGTCTTCTCGGCTATTGGTCCGTCAAGGGCATCCTGAGTCAGGTAGTCGTATCCGCTGGTCCCAAAGCCTCCTCCCAGTTAAGTCAAAATATCTTAGGTGGCGAGCTACTCACGCTGCTGACCACCCTGTTTCCATCATCCTTATGATTCCTTTCCTCTCGAACTCTGACAGCTGCTCATGTTGTCTAGGAAGACAGTGCTTTGGTAACTCTACTTTAAAAGCGTCCCTCTGAAGCCTTCAATACACGCAAAGAAGCTCTGTTTATCTGTTTTATAATGCAAAGAGAACGAAGCTGAACGTTCTCTGGTAGCAAGGCGCATTGCGCAATTATGCTGCATTTCTAAACGTTTTTATGTCTGCTTGTCACGTATCTTCATGCCAAATAGCTTCGTAACAAACCCGCTGATACTTCTTGGTGCAAAACATTTTATGGCAATGAGTGTATATTGAATGGTTTGTGGATCCGCTCACGGTAGTTAAACCTGAACCTGAAAAGGGTAAGAATCCATAGAAATTTAGCTTACCTCAAAGGGATATTTATCAAAACGTCTGATTTTTGTTCCACCCGCAATGATTTGTCTTCCAATTTGAAGTGCACAACCTGAAAAAATGTATAAGCTTTATAAACAATTAAATAACGCTGAATCTATGGTTAATTTTTCAGGGAGAATCATCAAGTTAAACTTATTTTTATCGTACACGATTACATTAAGAACAGATTTATTAAGACACTTTTTGTGATTAAATTTGGTCTATTCAATGATCTCTATTAAAAATACATGAATATAATCTTAATAAAAAGATCGATTATTTTATGCACATCCGCCCCCTATTGTAAATTATTCCCGTATTTTTAAGGAAATATTGGACATTATTCCACTTCTATTTCGAAAGCGTTTTGTAGATGGGAAGATCCTTTGTAAGTGGAAAGGTATTGCTCATCTATAAAAAAAAGTAGATGCGACTTTGATGTCAGACTTCGCAACTGATTCAGAGGCCAAATTTAAGTAAAATACCAAATTAATTTGGTGAGAAAAAAGGGATGTCTCTTCCAAATTCTATATGATTTTAGAGTAACTAATTGCCGAAAAATACCTAGAAGCTCCTAAAAGATTTCCCACGGCTGAGGCTTATTTTTATCTACTTAAAAATTTGTATGTAGTTTCTGTTAGATAACCAATTAAAATAATTTAACTGCACAGAATCTTTAAATTACAAGGTGATTTGGAAGTTAATAATAATGTTTATATGCGCTTTGAAGATAATAGTCGAAGGCAAGGGTTGGGAAAAAGTTTTCAATGCATACTTTTCTTTTTGAGGACACTTTTTCCTATTTCTATAAAGTGTTGCCGAATTCGACCAACAAATTCAGAGAGGTGATAGTAGGCAGCATGGGGATGGCAAATCAACAATGGACGAGGGGTCGTAAGCCATGTTTTGTCGTAGGAAATCGCGATAACAGGGGCCAAATGAATTTAGGGATATACATATTTTACCGGAACGCCTCAGTAGCGTAAAAGCACGTCCTCCGGAATTTCTACAGAGAGCACCAGCTACTGTGCACCAGAATGTGATGTTCATGCACGATGGGATTGATGAATGGAAGGCGGATTGGATGAGGTGGACTTGTTGCTTGCCGAATACCCTTCCATGGTCTCAATTCCTTGGATTTCTTCTTCTGGGGCCACCTGAAAACGTTTGTGTATGAGGTGCCGGTAGCTACAGGGTAGGATCTCACGGTACGGATCGTCGTCGCTTCAGCTGATATATCGCCAGCACACCGGAACTGTTTGAACGCGTCTGACAATCTTTCGTCTGTCAGTGTCAGTTGGACTATGACCTAAGTGACCACAACTTTGAATAAGATATAAATCATTGGCATGCCCAAGTAATTTTAGCTCGTTTTTCACATGTTGTATTTTACAATAATGCAACTAATGAACTTATTTCCTCCAAAATGCAGGTAGATTTTTTTAAGAACTTTTTAGCAAACAATAAATTTACTAGGCAAAATTTGAGAAAATTTTGTTATAAACTAGCGAAATTCAGGAAAATTTGTAGGAAAATTCGGGAAAAATATGGGAAAATTTAAATATGATTCGGCTCATCTAGCGCACAAATGCGACCAAATGCCAAAAACCCGATTTCAATTGGTTGCTTATTGGCTGAGAAAAAGGTACGACTAAATATGGAACGAAGAGAGAGACGAAGAAATTTGCGACCTAATAGCACTTTTGTTCCACTACGTGAAAATCGCGCTAAAAATGCGTTTTGAGAAAATTGCAAATAAGGATATTTTCATCTATGATTTGTAAAATAATATATTTTAATACAATATAAAGTCATACCGTTGTTAATTGGATTATTTTGCATCATTTCTCAGTTTTTAAATTGTAAGTTTAAAATTCTAGATTCTTTAGAAGTCTTGTTAATTACCCATTCCCTACTTCATCAATACGTGTTATCAATGATTAACATCTTTTTCCGTTTAAAATACCAAAGTTTCATGTCTATCAGTTTTAGTATTTTACTTCACTTTTAACATAATCATTACAGGATATTATAAAATTCCATATTGTTATAAAAATACACAAAAAAGAATGTCTTTGATGAATTTACGAATTCAATTTGTGTTCTAATTTAAATGGTACTCTGTTTTTAAAAATTATAAAAAAAGAACCTCTGTTTTTGTATTCATACATATGAATATATATATATATATATATATATATATATATATATTTTTGTAAAACCAAAAGTAATAAACATATAGAGTTATTCATGTGCATTCAAATGTTAACAATAAGCAGTTAGGAAAAACTAAATGTCTATTTTACAAGATGTGTATTTAATTTAGAATAATCCTCAAAATCAACTTTGAACTATATCCACTTGATTTATAAATTAAAAACTACACTGAGTATTTATAAATGCAAAACTATACATATTTAACATATCAAAAAACAAATTTTTTTTCAAAATTTTTTAACAAATCATTTAAGTTTTCCATAATTTTTGCACTAAAAATGTACAATTCTCAATAAATTTGAACCTATAATATAGAAAAATTAGTTATTTACAATATATATTGAAAACACTACGGGTTTTGAAGAAAGAGTACTTGAATCACAGTTACATCACATTTGTTTTCAATTTAAAAACTCAATTTTCTAGGGTTCTTTTGATCGAATTCTCATAAATAATACATCTATAGAAGCAGAAAAGTGCACTTTATTTTTTAAAAGTAAAATAAAAAAAAAATCTAAAATTTAAAGTACGTTCACGTTTCAGTTAACTTAATTCTCTTTTTAATTTTACTCCACATCACCCCCTTCATTACTGTTTTTGCGAAATACTCGGACTAAGCGTGATAATGTTTCACCTCAATGTTCTATGGGATTTGTCGTCCCCATGTTGCCTACTATCATCCTTTTGAATATGTGGGTCAAATTCGGCAACCTCCTATATAAAGGTGATATAGAGATAAGAGAAAAACTCGGCAGTGCTTGTGAGTTTCATCGGTCTCATGCGATGCTTTGAAATTAATTTAAATTGTTGCGTAAACTTTAAACTTATGCTGTGTGATTTACTCTCAAATAGCTTGCTTGCTATTTAAAACTTCACACTAGAACGTCCGTCGATGTCGATTGGACACCGGAGCTTGATTAGTTTCTCTCCTTTCCAAATTTAAATAGAGATTTTGAAAAATTTTCTTTACTTGTAATCCTTTTCCATGTTGATTTCCCAGAAAAGGTTTTGTGGTTCCCGGTTGATTAGGAGAGATTTTGCAACTAAATATAGCTAAAAAGTCCGCTGTTGTCATTTCGATACCAAGGCAATTTATCATTATAAATAGCTGTCCTTCAACAAAGGATAGTTCACTAAGCAGATACTATTGGTAAAACAAATTGCCGGAAGTAATATCGCACACTTATTTGACTTTGAAGGCAGTGTTATTAATTTCACGTCGGAAATGAGTTGGTTATACTAAAATCGTTGTGTCTAAGTGTTTCGTTACATAGCATTTGCTTACTGCTTATAAGAAAAATTTCATTCGATTTTCGAACCTTATACAGAGCAGACACCCAGAAACGATGACTCGTAAGAAAAGTTTAAGCCCTGACAAAATTGCTAATTTGTCACGAGAACTTTCTTAGAATAAATAGGATGGTGATAAGCAATTTTGGTCTAACTTAAATTTCGATGAAAATATAAGATTGCGTGAAAGTAACTGGAGGAAAAATCTGAAGAAAGTACTGATGAAATTGATAATATTCCAGTAAATCCTGATATATATGTCGCTAGGGCTGGAACAGAATGGGTAACGCTTAACGGTAATGTTCCTGGCAAATTTTCAACTCGAATTCTATTGCAACAAAGCAGTGTCCAACAAACTTCGCGAAACATAATATCAACGTCAGTTTTTTATGATATAAAAGATCATAATATATAATATATACGTCAAGTGAGTGAGTGAGTGAGTTTTGGGTTTTATGGCGCAAGAGCCAATTTTGGCTATGCTGCGCCAAACATTTGTTTAAAATATTAAAATATAGGACGAAATATCTAAAAATACTGAAAAAGCAGTTTCAATAAAAGTTAAAATTTCAAATCGCATATAAAAATTGGTTTCCAATGAATAAAAGTAGAACAATGTTTGGTGAGGGGTTTCCCCTCATCACACATGTCAGATAAGATCTTAAAATAACAGACATCTTAAAAACAGATAAATGAAAAACGTGTAAATAAAAATCATAAAATTTCATAATAAAATCTAGACCGTAATTTTAATAGTTTCTGAATCGGTGGGTTGGGGGATTCCCCACCAAATTCAATAAGTATAATTGAGAAAACGTCAGTTTCTATTTTTAGTAGGGGTTAAAAGTAAACTTCCTTTGTAGTATGTTTTTCCGTTTTTATACGTGAAGTTAGGATCCGGTTCATATTCCTCCTCCTCCTCTTCATCCACGTCGTACATAATAGTGTCTTCCTCATCCGTAGTATATTCGACAGGTGCCGACTTTTTTGGCTTATGTGGCGTCATCTTGATTTATATATTCGGTTTTTTATTTTTTTAGGGGCCGCTTTTTGTTACGAGGTTTTGAAGCTTGAGTTGTGGAAGGTATGGTATTGGATGTAGTCGTATCAGTTGAAAGAACAGGACTTGCTTCATTTGTTAAAGGTGTGAACATTGATACTGTGGATGAAGAAGGTGCTTTACTGGATGAGACAGATGCAACTGAGGTAGATAGACTAGTAGATGTGGCGGGTGAGACTGTAGAAATGGGGCATGTCGAAGGAGAAGGTGTTTGTTTGGATGAGGATAATGCGACAGATTCAAGAACACTATTGGACGTGGAGAGAGCATTAGTAAACAAAGGAATAGGTGGCTGAGAATCTGATACGGATGCAATAGTTACAGAAGATGAGGATGGTATGAGTTGTGCTTGAGTTGAGGTACATGATTTGTTAACTGTAGGAATTCTGGATGGCATTTGTTGTGGAACGGATATTGTAGGTTGTAACAATTTTAATGGTGGGCAAACTATTTTGGTAATATTTTCATCTGTTTGTGAGGAACTGCTTACCGTTAATGGTTTAGCAGCCTGAGCGTAAGTTTGAGATGGTTGTGGGGCTATTAATTTTCGGGCTTCTACATATGATATATTTTTATTAGTTTTAATAGTTTGGATTTCTTTTTCGATTTTCCATTTAGGGCACAGTTTTGAGTCGGACGAATGAGGCTGTGAACAATTAACGCATTTCTGCTCCAGACTGCAATCTGTGGAAGGATGTCCAACAGTTGCACATCTGGAGTACGTCAATTGCCCACGGCAGGAAGTTTGAGAATGTCCGAACCTCTGGCATTTAAAGCAGCGCAGAGGATTCGGAATGTATGGACGGATTTTACAGTTTAAATAACCAGCTGTATTTGGTAGTTTCGGGCTATTGAATGTTAATATTAAATGTTTTGTAGGAATAATTGTACTATTTTTTTAATTGTAATTCTCCTGACCTGGATAACACCCTGGTCAGAAAAATCCATCAAGGATTTCTGCTTCAGGGTGGTCAACAGGTCAGGTTCAGAAATGACACCTCGGCTGGAGTTTAGAGATTTGTGGGGAGTTACACTTACTGAAGAGTTTAAAAAGGTTTTGGCAAGAAGAAACGACTTTGTTTGAAGAGCGGAGTTGGTTTCAATGAGTAGATCACCGGAACGTAAGCGTTTTACAGATTTCGGTTCACTACTTATTCCTATGAGAGCTTTGTAAACAGCAAAAGGCGATTTATGTAACATTTCATTATTTGGCAGTGAAAGTAATAAAAACCTTGTATGTTCTGATATTTGATCGACGTTAAGAGTGGGTAAATTAAGGCCTTTACCCGGGCACATCAGCATTGGATCCATAAGAGAAAATGAAAATTCGTCCTGGCGTGCCTCCACCCACCACGGAGTCCAACAAGGGAGGCAGTGTGCCGGTCAACTGACATTTGTCAGGCTCGGCGCTTACCTGGAGTACACCCAGAATATAGTACTACAGCATCAGGGCGAGGATCCAACGGGTAAACCCGCCACCCCTTATCTGCAGCACTAACCCTACAGCAATGTCTCAGAGGAGACTTATCACCAGCCGATTGACAGGAGCGGGCTCACTCCTGTCTCCCGTCTACAGCGAAGCGTGGGCCAAAGGGAACGCAAAAGGTATCCCCAGGACACCATTTTCCTCCTTACGGGACGCCGCACACGGCAAACATGCGGGTCGGAAAACCAACGGTGTTAGTCGAAAACGAATAAATCAACCTAAGCAAAATATTTATATAAACTGAAGAAAAAAGACACTAAATTAACGCAATAATGTAAAACGCAAAATGTAAACAAAAATATGTTATTAATGGATAAGTAATCAAATTAAATATATAACACAAGTACATTTACACACACAAGTACATTTAATATTTTTTAAGCTGTAATCTAGACGTGAAAAGAAGTAAAGGAAAAATTGAGTGACAAGAAGGAGGGTAGAAGATAGAAAAAGATCACTAGGGTACACCGGGGTCAATATATACGTCAAATAACATTAACAAGTCTTAAAACTGAACTCTACTGAACTGATAGTCCTACAATTACTTAGTTTCTTAAAATTATTTGATATATTTTTTATCGCGCTGTCGAAACGCGTTACCGGTGATCGTTTAAGGGTAATCGAAATTCCGAAATCTACAACCTATATAAATTCGATGCAAGGAAGCAAACATTAAAGTCAAAACTCCCCAATTACAGTGAGTTTAATCAGCCTCATGCGTTGGTGTTACAATGATTTTATTTTGCTAAGTTAACACTTAATTTGTGACATCTGATTTATTCCAAAAAATTTGCTTGTTCGTGGACCTTACTAAATTTGAAAACTGATCAACCAAGTAACAATATAAATGAATCGAATACTGTTAACGACCTGAATTACTTTATTAGTTATATAAAGTTAAATTAATTAAATAAACAATTATATATTATGCACAATTAAATAAATTACAGTCATATTAAGAGTACCTATTATTATTAGGAAGTTAAAATTTCAAGTAATTTAAGCTCACCATTAAAACAAAAACCTTATTATTTTGGTTCAAATTCTTGATTTCAGTTTAACGGATTATCACATGAAATATTTTAATTTATTTCCCTTTTTATTATAGAAACTATTCAGATATTTTTGCGAATACTGTTTTGGTTTAAGTTTTTAGATACATTAATACACAGATATATCAATGCAAGAGTCCTCAAATGTAAGAGAGTATAAGAATATGCCTAAAGAAGAATTCTTTTTTTCTCCTTATATTGGTGACAAAGCCTTTGCAGACACATCAAGCCCCCAAAAGTGAAAGCTATTTCATTGATGGCACCATCTAGGGGCGGCTTCCGATACAAAATTGGGACGTTTGAATTTAATCAATTCCATCTCTTGTCGAATTCTAAACCTTGCGGTGATTTAATTTTTCCGAGAGTTCCAGAGCCAAATCGATACTCAAAGGATCTTTTTCATGCCCCTTAGTCATATGACATGTATGCTTACGATTTTCGCACCCAGAAAATCCATCGACTCTAGCCGGGGTCGAGCCCGCAACCTTGTGCTCACGAAACGAGCACACTACTTCTAAGCCACCAGAGCCGATATGAGAATTCTTATACAGCCAATAGAATGAATTATATGAAATTTTTAAATCATTTTTCAATAAAATTATTACAGAATTAATTGTGTAAAGGAAACTGATTAGAATAATTTTTTAAAAAAACTTATTGAACGATGGGTTAATTTAGATCCTATAAACATTGATCAGTTTTTTTAACAAACGGATACAAATATTAATAAGGATTACAAAAACTTTTGGAATTTTTGCTTAAAGAGGGGATCTAAAAGATTATCTAAAAGAGGGGACCCTTTATGGAGGTTCATGTTCTTTATATGAGTAGGGGCGTCACAATCCTTAGTTGCTCTAGTGATCTTTTTCTGTTCCCATGGGGTTAATTATCTTGAATAAGCACGAGTGTCACTCCCCCTGGGTATCCCTGTGATCCTTTTTTTTCCCAGCCCTATTTCTTGTTATCAATTTTCCTTTCTTTAATTTCCCAGCCTATACCACAGTCCAGTTTTTTTAAATATGAATACATCTACAGATTGCTACAAGTTTATTTTTTGATTACTTATAGTTTATAATGTTGATAACTTAGTTTGGTTTTCATTTTGTAATTTGATTATTTTTGTTATTAGTTTTATTTCTTCCATTTTTAAATGTTCATTTACTCATTTGTTTTTTACTAACACCGTTGGTTTGCCAACCCGCATGTTTCCCGTGTGTGGCGTCCCGTAAGAAGAAAAATGGTGTCCTGGGGTCATCTTTGCATTCGCTTTGGTCCAAGCATTACTGTAGTCGGGTGGCTGGAGTAGGCCCGATCCTGTCAATTGGCTCGTGATCAGTCATTTCGGAGTATTCCGAAAGACATTGCTGTAGGGCAATTGCTGCAGATAAGGGAAGTCGGGTTTTCCCGTCGGATCTTCATCTGATGTAGTAGTGCTTTACCCTGGCTGTACTCCCTAGATTTTGCTAGTTGACAGGCACGCTGCCTCCCTTGTTGGACTCGGTGGTGGGTGATGGCCAGCCAGGATGAAAGCCACTTCTCTCTTATGGATCCAAATTTACTGTGGCCATTTAAAGAACTTGTCTTACTCTCTTCCAACATAGACGAAATTGCTAAACATTCTCATTTTTAAATCTCTGCCCCCCCAACAACGAAATGTCTTTAAAATATCCTTTTGGAACTCAGAGAGCTATTCAAGGAGCAAGTGGAGAACCAAACCCCATCAAAAAATTACGATCCCTTGACTTAATTATTGAGACAACATATTTTTTGCAAAGTAAATATTTACTAGATTCTCTGTTAATAGTAAGTCCTATTAGATCTTTGATTTTTTGTTGATCTCCGAACCTGATCTTTTGAGTGCGTCTGAAGCAGAGATTCCGGAAGGACTTGCTAATCAGGATGTAACACAAGTCAGATGAATCCCAATAGAAAAAGAATCAGCACTTTTTCCAAATAAGCATTTAATATTAACTTTCAATCGTCTTCAACTATTAAAGCTGGATACATTAACTGTAAATGCGATTATATATTCAAAATCCTCTGCGTTGTTTCAAGTGTCAAAGGTTTGGACATTCACAAGCTTCCTACCTCAATCAATTGACGTTCTCAAAATGTGCGTGTGCTGGGATATCTTCCACGGAATGTAATCTAGAGCTGAAATGTGTAAGCTAATCCCAATCCCTTCCATTATTTTCGAAATTATGCTCCAAGTAGAAAACTGAAAAACCAATCCATGAAATTAAAACCAATAAAAATATCTCTCCTATTTAGAAGCTTGTAAACTCGTAGTACCTCAGTTATCACAAACATATGCTCAAGCTATTAAACCTCCAGCTATATCCATTATTACCCAAACAGATCCAAATATCACAAATATAATTCGTCCAAATTTGCAGTATCTAAAACTATAATCTTCTGCCAATCAGATGCCGATTACGTCGTCTTCGTTGCCTGTAGTCTCCACATCATCCTCGTCAACTCAAGACCATCTACTTCCTTCACATCCTCATTGATACTTCCCATATTATGTGAATTTTGACTACTCATTCTTAACTCTACTACTTCTACTTCCACTGCCAAAAGTCTAAATATCTATGTAATTTCATCTTTGTCATCTGAAACACATTTATTTCCTTCATTTCTGATAAATTTTCCTCACTATCAACTGAAATTCAGCCAACTGATCCTTTATTAGAAACTGCCACTGTCACATCCACTTGTCAACCTTCTATTGCATCTAAAGTTCCAAAAAATTTAAAGCAAAACAAACAAAAAATAGGAGAAAGTGCGCCAAAGAAGCTCGAATTCGAAATTAAAATGATACCTCACAAGCCAAAGAAAAGTTTATTTGTTCACTACACATCAGAACACGAGGGCATGATTCTCTACGAAGTAGAGGAATCTGTAATAAATTATCATAAAAGGACTGCTTTTTTACATTTCATGATACCCACCAGAAATTGGTAGAAATAATTCAAATGAGATGTTTGCAAATGTCGTAAACTACGAAATTGGATAGGGAATCTATGATTTTCGAGTTTTATTGTTCATAAGAAAACTTACATTGTATAACATGAATACATAAACTACATGTGATTTAAATGAATTATACTTTTTAATTATTTACAGCTTATTTTATTCTGATTTTATACAGTCTTTGCTCGTATATTTTAAAACGTTTTTAGTACTAAGGGAAAACTTTTTACTTGTTCTTAAAATATTTTGATCTTTTGAACCATTGTTTGGCACAGTTTAGCCGAAATTAGGTTCTTGCATCCTTAAATCATACGCTCACTCACTGAAATCGGGGACCATACCCCGTTTTTCCAACACTAACAATTTTTTTTGTTATATCCTGCATCTTCTTTTTCATACCTTCCGACCTCGATGAGTGTTATGCACGATCATGTGGGTGTGTATTTTAATTGTTAAATTATTATATTTTGCATTATACTACACTGTTTGAATTAATTGGGACAAACATTTTTTTCTTGTTTGAGTTGGTATGTGATTACCAGTTATTCCCGAACCACCTCAAACCGGTTATATCTGCGCAGAAGTAATGTGACGGATCAGCAATGGCTATAATTTATCCATTTGATTGGTTTTAATACATTAGTAGTTCAGTTGTGAGCCATTCAGTGTGGTAGCTGGTGGTTATTATTTTACGTTCCACGTAATACGTGTTACTTTTGCTTGTTCGGAAATGAATATTACCTCGAGGAAGCGTTCTATAAAAAAACTCTGGTAATGGGCACTTCTGTCACATGACTGTGACAGATATAGCTACGGTAGTTGGTATGGACAAATCAAGTGTTTCAAGAAAGTTTCATTTAAAGATTTCTGATAATCGTCTCCAAAAAGAAAAGAAAGATGTAGACTGAAATGAAAAATTACTCCAAGAACTGATAAAACTTTTTTGAAATATCAAGATAAATCAAAGTAAGACAATCACAAACCTTCGAAGGGATTTACTGGATTATGGTGTTTGAAGTGAGTACCTCAAATGTACCATAAATGGTACTGAAAATTAGCCGTCATGCATAAAGATAGAGAAAAAAGCAATTTCAAACTCAGATTAAAAAAAAGAAGAAACGTTTAAAATGGGCCAAAAATACCAATCCTGAACTGTTAAGGACTAGAAGAATGTGATTCAGAGATGAAACTCATATTTGTGCAGGGATACAAATAAAATGTATTTAAACAAAATGAAGTTCAAACTGCTTCCAGATCATATCCAACACACTGCAAAACACCCTTCTAAACAAATATATATATATATATATATATATATTGGGCTTTTTTCTTAACAAATGGCAATGGAAGAATAATTCCTTTTAAATGCAGGATGAATTATGTCAAATACATAGAAATATTACGCAGTAGAATTGCTCCATCGATGGAAACATTTATATAACATCTCAACATGATTTCGCTTCTTGTCACAATTCGATATTGGTCAAGACTTTTATGCGATATAAAAATGAAAGTGCTTAATTGGCCTGTTAATTAACCAGGTCTTAATCCTATTGAGAATTTATTACATATTTTCAAGAATCGTTCAGCTAATATGAGAGGCAGGACAACGGGTGAGTGAGTGAATATATTAACGTCGTACTGTTCAGCTACACGAGGGCTTTTGGCGACGGACCTAGTAATATTTAACCATGGTCAAGTGACGAGGCCGACACCTGAGCTGGAACCCTGCTCTAATAACTACCACACCAACACGAAAACATTTGAGCTCTCGACAGATTTAAAGTGCATCTTACCCCTACACATCGGGTCTTTAGTGGTATTGGGCTCGAACTCATAACTTGCTTGCCATGATCCGATACCTTGACCACTCGGCTACCGCAGCCAGGGCTCGACAACGGAACAAATGATAAAGTCCTTTATAAATGTGGTTTCACGATGACGAATTTAAGAACATGTGTGCTGCACTATTGGAGGGAATTCCAAAATGATTTGAAGAGGCCCTCTCTGCTACAGGAGAACATACTTCGTACTAATATTGAGATTTTTCAGTCTGCTTAAGGTATGTAATGAATAAAAGCAAGGATAGGATTTTTGAAAAATATCGTTTTTTACCATTTGTCCAATTACTTCCAACAATTTAGTATCAGCCCTATAAACACACCAAATTTCATTAAAATCTATGCAGTATTTCAAGAGATAACCGACAAAAACTAAAAATTGCCTTAAATTTGAACATCAGTGTCATTTCCGGACACGTCTTATAGCTTTTAAAATGCATCAGAAAGATTTCTCATTTCTTTTATTTTTATTCATTTCGGGCTAAGTTTAATTACAATTTCATAGTTTCCAGTTGTACAATAATTCATTGCTCTTAATTATTTCTGCAGTTTTCCTCGCAGACGAACGAAATTGATAACACGATATTTTAACGAGCTTTGATGTGATTTTAATTTATTAACTTCAAAGAAATAACTTTAACAAAATAATAGTTTTCTTGTTACTTGATACTTTTTCCTCAGAACTGGATTTTCATTACAAAATTAAGCTGAATTTAAATTTTCATACAGTTCTTTATGAAATTGTTCGAGTAAAGACTAAGTTTCATTGTTGAGCTCCCATAACTTTATCACTAAAAACACTCTCGTACCTTAAACATTTAGGGTTACGAAATTTACTGTATAAAGTTTGTCCTGATCAATAAATAATTATTTTTCAATATTAAATTACTACAAAGTGGTGAAAAAATATATTTTTTACATTTTGAAAAACTTGTGTAAAAACTCTTTTCTATAAACCAAATTTATTTTTACATGAAAGAGCATGTCGGAAACTCCTTTTAAATTATTACTATCAGTTCACTCTCTCCCTATATATATATATATATATATATATATATATATATTAATAAGGGGTGATCAAATGAAAAGGTACGAAACGACATAAAAATGAAACAGTTAAATATTTGCATATTACGCCAAGGGAGAATGTAGCGAGACATCTCAGGATGCCATTGGAGACTCTGACTGGGATCGGATCATGCGCGGATGCCCGCATGCGCAGGAGAGAGCAAAGGCTCTTATAAAAAGCGGCGTCCAACTGCTGCGAGCACAGAATGACTCGAGCACAGAAAAAGCATTAACTCCGATGTGTACTGTGAGACACTCCGACGCCTACGCAGGTCCATCAAGAACAAAAGACCGGGGCTGCTCACGGAGGGTGTGGTTCTGCTCCATGATAACGCGCGTCCACACGTCTCCAGAGTCACACAAATGGAACTGGACAAGTTCCAATGGGAGACGTTGGACCATCCGTCCTACAGTCCGGACATGTCACCCTGCGATTTCCATGTGTTTGGTCCACTGAAGAAACACCTGAAAGGAAAGCACTTCAACTCGGACGACGTACTCAAGGACACTGTGAAGGACTGGGTCTCGTCACAGCCACAGGAATTCTGGGAACAAGGAATCCTGCGGCTTGTTCATCAGTGGGATCGTTGTGCTCAGGCCTATGGTGTATATTTTGAATAAAGTCTATATTTGTACCCACCGTGTCGTTTCATACCTTTTCATTTGATCACCCTTGTATATATATATATATATATATATATAATCAAAATTTCTCTACAAGAGAGAGATGGATTAACATGATCAATACTTAAAAGAATAACAATTGCTAGATAACAAGACAACAGAATTTAGAAGAAGATTTAAAAAATTGAAATAACAGAGTAAAATTTAAAAGAATGGATGCTTCAGTATTATTAACATTGCTGACTTAGGACAGCTTGTATACATAAAATTTTCTTTAAAAAAATCTTTCTGTATAAAAGTGGGGTTGAACATGTTTATATATATATATATATACTCATGTCCATAAATTAAGGATTATCCAGAATCACACAGAAATTTAACTCTAAAATAAAAATTTCACCTGTAAAATTATAACACACATCTTGAAGAAGAATATGCAAATTACAGGAAACCACCAGATGGCGCGGATAGTACGTCACAATGACGAGAGTGTAAGAGACGGGTATATAAGGAATGGTGGCAAAGAAGTAAAATTGTTCACAAGCACTTTAAAAGCCTTTCAGTGCAATAACCGCATAGTTATGGCACAAAGGAAGCATTTGGATGATTTTTTACGTGGTAGAATTATCGGACGACTGGAATGTGGACGCACCCAGCTGGAAGTATCCGAGGAACTTGGAATCGCCCAGAGTGTCATCTCCAGGCTTTGGCAACGATTCCAAGATGATGGTAATATGAGTAGATGTTACAGCACAGGTCGCCCCAAGTTATAACGACGAATGAGGACCGGTATTTGGCAGCTACTGCCAAAAGAAACAGACGGAGCACAGCTACATACCTGTCTCGTCAGCCCTCTTCAGCTACCGGTACGACAGTTTCCATGCAGACCGTGTACAGACGCTTAGGGCACATTGGTCTATATGCTCGTAGGCCTGTCAGATGTGTTCCCCTTACCGCAACTCACTGTCGCCTGCGATTAACCTGGAGTAGAGAGCATGCATTGTGGACACCGCAACAGTGGTCTTGTGTGATGTTTTCCGACGAGTCCAGGTTTAGTTTGCAGTCTGATTCTCGCCGGACTTTCATATGGAGAGCGCCAGGTATCCGTTACCACCAAGAGAACACCATTAAACGAAACCGTTACGGTGGTGCAGGATGGCTCATTTGGGGTGGAATTATTCTTGGTTCCAGAACTGACCTGCATGTTCAGAGTGTAACGATGACAGGCCATATCTATCGGGATGTCATTCTGAAACAACATGTACGTTTGTTTCGGAGGGCCATGGGTGCTGAATTTCTGTTTATGGATGACAACGCCCGTCCTCACCGAGCAAACATTGTAGACAAATGCCTTCAATCGGAGAATATCACCCGTATGGATTGGCCAGAATACTCACTGAACTTGAATCCAATAGAGCATGTGTGGGATATGCTTGGCCGACGAATTGCAGCCCGTCAACCTCCTCCCACCTGTCTACCGGAACTTCGGAGGGCATTGCTTGATGAGTGGTGTAATATTCCCCAAGATCAGATTGATAATTTGTAACTCAGCATGCGTAGGCGTTGTAAGGCCTGTATTGCATCGTCCGGGAGACATACTCCGTATTAACCATCATACTAACCATGTTATACTGTTTTTTGTAAATAGGTTCTTTTTTGAAATTTGCTCCAGGAAGTAAAAATCGAAATTTTTATAAATTATGTCAAACATATAGCATCTTTTTTGCTCTTTACCTTTTGTTTAATAAATAGACTTTACAAATAAGTCAAATTTGTTTTGCTTCTGTCTCTTTCTTTGCCTGAACTTCATTATCCTTAATTTATGGACATGAGTGTATATATATATATATATATATATCTGGTTCAACTATTCAATAGTTAATAAAATACTTTTTATCCACCAAGTTCGGATACATTTTTTAAACTTGCAGTGAATACACTACATGTTAATACAATTTTTTTCAAATATTAATTCTTTAATTGTATTTTAATTTTTAATTTACTCTGCGTTATTTCGGACGAAGTTAGAAACTAGCAACAACAGATGGCGCCAGTAGTTTATTATAACGAATTTTTATTGGCTACAAATACTTAATTTTTTATTCATGCACTCAAGCTCAAGTACATTTTTTTAAACTTGTATTTGATAACACTTGATGATAATGCAGTTTTTTTCAAATATTAATTAATTAATTAAATTTAATTAACTGAAATAATTTTTTTCTTTGTAGACCTAAGTAGAAATTGACTAAGGTATCCGACTATGATTCGGAGATTATTTTCTAAAATATGACTTATATATATTTTTTTTAAGTAAGTAAGATGCAAAAGTATAAAAATACAGCAAAAAGAATTTTTTCAAAATATTGAGTGAATATTATCGTCAACCTGATCAGCCACATGAGAGCTTTCGGCGACGGACCTCGTAATTTTGAACCATAATCAAGTGACGAGGACGACACTTGTCCTGTGACCCCCTCTCCTAACTACCACACCAACGGGAGGACGTTCGAGCTCTTGACACATTTAACGTACATCGCTCCTCTACAAGGCGGATCTTTAGTGGTACTGGGCTCGAACTCAAGACATGCCAGCCACGATCTGATACCTAGCCCACTAGGCTACCGAGGCCACCTCAAAAAATTGAGATATCTGAACCAAAATGTTACAAAAATGGGTTCTTTTAACATTCAATTCCAACGTGCTATCTTTGTCGATTTGCTTCTGGAATGCGAACGGACTTCGACCGAAAATTTGTGAAGTCCGCGACTTTGTATCAGAACAGATCCCTGATCTGCTGTTAGTTCAAGAAACGAAACTTCAACTGGGTCTAGATCCACTTATTGGGAATTATCGTCTTCATAAAGAAGACAGAATTAATTTTCGGAGTACTCGACAGATGGTGGTACCGCTATTTACTGCAAAACTAATTACTATCATAGCAAAGTCACATTACCAACTTTGCGGTATATGGATGCAAAGCTATTGAAATTAAATTCAATAATTTCCCCCCTATCCGAATTGTTTTAGCGTACACTCGAAACACTCCGGAAAATAATAGAAAATTCACTGATAAAGATTTTCTCAAAATTCTTAATTCTGGCCAAAATCTTATCATTGCTGGAGACTTAAATGCCGCGCATCGTGCGTGAAATAATGCTGGATCAAATTCATTTGGCTACACTCTCCGCAAAATTGTTCATAGTAAACAGAATGTGAGGATTATACCGCCGCACACTCATACACATATCAATTCTAGCTTAAGACCGGGAGCAAGAGATTCTATTATTGATCTAGCAGTTCTTATAAGAATATCCCCTTTAATCATGATATTAGAGTTATGGATGATCTTGAATCAGATCATCTACCGGTCATTCTTACTCTATATACTGGCTCGGCTCTAATCAAAATTTCAGATCAACTCTCCCCCAATTGGGAGAACTTCAAATTTCTTTTAAATAATAAATCACTCCCCATCCCTCCTTCATCCAGCAATGACGACCTCGAAATTGCAATTGGACGACTTGGAGAAAATATCTCCGAAGCTTTTGTGGCAGCTTCAAAACCAAAATTTAAACAAACTTTATTAAAACTTTCCTCCGAAATCAAAGCTAAAATTCGCCACAGAAATCGTATTCAGAAATTTTGGCAACGTACAAGAGATCCTGCCTTGATATCTAAATAGCGGCACTTACGCCGGAGACAGGCACTCTTTGGAGGAAAATCTCCCTATTCAAAACACCGCCTCAAAACCTCCCCCCCCCCCTAAAGAACGCACTTGGCAGTGTAGCAAATCACCCTCTGGAGAAGGCGGAAGTGATTGCCGAAAGCCTTCAAAAGCAATTTGAACCCAAAACTGAGGCTAAAAACGAATGTTTTACAGCTCAGACACAAAGGAAAATTAAAAGATTTCTGGACGCTCCTACCTGTGTAGACCTGGAAAAAACTACTCCAGGAGAAGTACAGGAATATATTAAAAAGCTTAAGATCAATAAATCTCCTGGTTTGGATTTAATTACAAATCGCATCCTTAAAAATCTCCCCCTCAAATTCATTCTTTTTATTGTAATGCTGTTCAATTTATTAATGCAGAACTGTCATTTCCCTAAGAATTGGAAGACTGCATTTGCAGTCCCCATACCAAAACCCAATTCTGATGATACTAGACCTCAAAATTTCCGTCCAATCTCGCTACTTAGTAGCTAGAGCAATGCGTATGAATGAGTTCTTTTGAATCGCTGTTATCAGCACTGCATAGCCAGGAATATTATCATTCCTGAGCAGCATGGCTTTGTCACACAGTGCTCCACAGTAACCCAGTTACTTAGAGCTAATGAGCTAATTCATCACGGCTTTCAAAATAACCAGGCCACGGGCATGCTTTTTGTGGACATAACCAAAGCCTTTCACAAAATTTGGCATCATGGCTTGATATCCAAGATGATGCGACTTGGATTTTCGTACCAACTCATCAAAATTATACACCCCTACCTAAGTTCTCCTGAATTTAGGGTAAAAGTTGAAAACAGTCTTTCCATCCCACGTCCAATTCTCAGTGGAGAACCCCAAGGATCTTTATTAGGGCCCAAGCTCTTTAATCTAAATATAAATGACATTCCGATGATTGCCGAAGTTCATTTAGCGATGTACGCGGACGACACTGCCATTTTCACTCAAAATACTTGTAACCGTAGTATCATTGAGCGGTTACAAAATTATGTAATTAGACTCCAAACCTGGCTTAAAGTCTGGAAAATTAAGGTAAAAGCATCTAAAAGTGCATGGCTCTTCTTTAAGAGAAAGCGGTGCTTAAGGAACCTCCGACATGCCAACATTTTTAATCAGCCTGTCCCCTGGGTTACTGAGTATAAGTACCTAGAGTTAATACTTGACGCTAAATTAAATTTTGCCAAGCATATCCGTTCTGCCCACAAAAGGCGACTGGAATGAGAAGCACTCTAAATCGTTTGATTTCTTTCAAGAGCAAGCTCGCATTAAGGCACGAGGTTCTGTTATATAAAGCCACATTATTCTCTTCCTCTCTCTCTTTCTATCTCTCTCCATCTCATCATGCTATACGCTTCTCCCATCTGAGCAGGTGCGGCAGTTACTCACCTGAAAAGATTGCACACTTTTCAAAACATTCAACTGCGTAGAGCAGCAAACGCCCCTTTGTTTTGTCAGGAACGAAGTCTTGCATAAGATCTTAACGTTCCGCCGCTTCTTGATTTCCTTAAAAAACAATCAGAAATTTTTTTCAACCGGTAACCACAGATTCCAAATGAATCTATCAGAGAAATCCCGGCTTATGATAATTCTATCCCTAGCTCTTCTAAGAGACCTAGAGCAGTCCTTAACCACTCATATCAACACTTCCCAGCTCTGAAAAGGATGAGAATATCTTGATAAAAATTAAATTATTTATCACTCCTTGTTTACTCTTGCAAAACTTCATTTACCTTAATTATTACCCCCATCTAAGCAAGTTTTTGCATGCGGTTAGTGTGACAACTTGATCCTATTTTAAACATCTCCACCTTTTCTTACTTTTTTTCCAAGTGGTTATTTAAAATCTACTTTCAATAACCGCATGCAGACATTTAAGAGGTAATGAGTAACGGACTTAAAAATAATATTGTCTTTAATCTTTGATATTAAAGAAATTCCTCCCTTTTCTCCCCTCGATCCGTCAAGATGCGGCAGTCGGTTGAAAGACGGGCGTGGTTGTAAGAGACGTGACGTCTTAACTAAATCAACTGGATGAGTGGTTTCCCATTCACCCCTCCACCAGCGTTGTTGCACTGCACTCATTGTGGACTGCTTTATATTCTTATGTAACACTTCAACAAATTATTCTTATTTTTTTTCTACTTATTAAGATGAGTGGATGATAGAGATTTCTCTAAGGTTCCACGTAAATGTATAACCGTTACCAAAAATGGGTTTTTGCTAACAATTATTAAAAAAATACGTCACAAAAACAAATAGAATTTCTGCAAGAACACTGTTCTTTAATGTTTAACTATGTTATATACTAAAAAAAAAGGTTTTGCTTTAAAGTTACTATATACAGGTGTTCCACATTAATAAACACAGAATTTTTTTAAAAGAACATTTTTTTTTCTTATAAAGTTACATTATAAGTAACTTAACTGAAAATAACGCTTAGATTTTAGCAAAAAGCATTCATTTTAATATAAAGAACAAACTCAAATAATTTTATATGAATACTAGCTAAAGCACCCGTTCTTCGCACGGGTTAAATTTAAAAAAATAATAAAATTCAGCTTTTTTCTGCAAACATGATATATTTTAAAGAGAATTGAGCCATGACATGTGTGTGGCAGTGTATCCAAAAGTTAAAAATAATTTTTTTATGAGTATTCACATTGAAATTTAGATGAACAATAAATAATGATTCCATAAAAACACACTTGAATGTAAGAGAGAAAATTAACATGCTAAAAAGGTAAATAGAAATGAAAGAATGAAAATATAAATAAATATTATAACATAAAAGTAATAATAGTAGCATATTTCTGCTATGGGGAACTATGAGTAAAACAACATGACATATATAAATCAGAAGAAAAAATTAATTATGATAAACCATTTCACTAAAATACTATCATAATTAAAATATTAGGAAGCCTTCAATTGGAAAAAAATTAAATTAGTACAAACTAAAATTTAAAAACACACCTAAAATAGGCCTATATTGTAATAAACTATTAAATTAAATTCACTGCAGCATTAAATTACATGAGGAATGCAAGTAATACTATCCAACATCTACATTACATTTAATATAAAATTTAGATGTAATACAATAGTGAAAAAATTAAATTAGTAAGAAACAAAATTTTAAAAAAAAAACCATCAAAAACAGATTAAAAAAAAAATTATGACCCTAATGAGAGAAATAATAAACCTTGTTAATAAAAAATTAATTTTAAATAATTTTTTGCAATATTTTGATTAAAAATATTTGTTATTCAGTCGCAAAGAACAAATGAGAAAATACAATGATAAATAATTAGTGATCATTGAAATATATCATATATGGACAGGAGAATTTGTATAAATTATATGATCTTTTCATAAAACTAAATGAGGAACATATCAGAAGCAAATGAGAAGTAAAATCGCATTAGCAATGAATTTTAAAAAAATCCCAAGATAAATAGAAAATTGTATCACAAAAGCTGCATCTTTTTTTCACAAATATTTTTCGATCACAAATGGTATAAATAAATTTATATATTTGAAGATTGTCAGAAGCAAAATTAAGCCATGATGCCATGTGACAAAAAATTTGATCAACATTGATCAGCATCTGATGCGTTTTCCTGTAATGATGAAAACATGGTATTTGCTGATAAAGGAAGAAAAACAATAACCTTTTCTTTCAACCAAAAAAAAAGTCATAGAAATGTATGCATATGTAACAAATATATACAATGCATATGTATAAAATCTTCAAAAATCTCTATATGAAAAACAGATTGTCAGAAAAAAAATTAAACCATGATGCAACATAACAAAAAATTGCATTAACTCAGAATTTTAAAGTGTAAAAGAAAATTAGTTATGCATTCAATCACATCAATAGTTTCCGTGAAGATCTTCTTGATGAATAAAGTTAACTATCTTTCAATGAGATCAAAAGATGAATACTTATGAGTTATAAAAACTATGAAGTCGAAAGGAAAAAGCAACATGTAGATAATATACCAAAATGTATTTAATAACAATTGACAAAAATGGAAGGTAGTTTTTTATAAATATTGCTAATCTGTTTATAGCAAATAGTTTAAATTAGTACTACTTTTTTTGTTTAATTCCATTGTCTAAAAAATCCACTGATATTTGTGTTCATTAATGAGCAATTATTATCAGTATTATTAATGTCACCACAGCCAAATTGGCAACTCATGAATCACACCATTTTAGAATCTTCGTTGTTTTGACATGGAGATGTGATTTATTTGGCACCAATTTTATGACATTAATTCAAACCAAGAAGCAACCTTAAATATAATAAGGTCTAATTTTGACTAAACAACCACAAACAGCTCAGAACGAAAAGAAAACATGTCAGAAAATCTCATACGTAAATAAAAATTCGTTTTCTTACGTATTAGCAGCACCACAACCAAACCGGCACTAAGCAAATCACGCTATATCCCACCAAAATCTGACTGATTTTTTTTCATATAAAAACACCTAAGAATCTTAGTTGTTTTGATATCAATGAGTGATTAGCATGGTGCTAATTTGGCTGTGATGACACTCTAATATTATAAGTATCATAAATTCTAACTTATAAATCACGATATCGGCACTCTGATAATCCCAATTAGTTTGAATGGAGTGTCATTTTCTATGGTACTTACATATTATCGCAACCTATTGGCGACATTACATGAAATGAAGCATATGGTTGCCAATTAAGTGCACACAGCACATGAAATCGGGGTTGCTAATTTGGCAAGTTATTAATTAAGTTGGCAATTGTTGTAATAATACCTCAGTACCTTTTCTTTTTGTTATAAGCTAGATTTTGATACTATTTTGCTACATCGACGAAACATGGAATTTGCCGATAAAGGAAAAAAGCAATAAACTTTTTCGGTACTTAAGTATTATTGCAAAAATCGCCAACTCTATTAATAACTCACCAAATTGGCAATCCTTAATTCCTATATGTCATACACTCTGAAATGGCAGCCAGGTGCTTAATATGGGTCCTTAATATGTAGCAATAATGCAAATGTACCCCTTTTTCGTTCTCAACGAAAGGAAATGTCACAGGAACTGCTTTTTTCCGACCAAATAGTCATGCTAACTAATTGGTTTTTATAAAAAAATTTAGAATCTTCGGTGTTTTGGTCTCAAGATGTGATTCACGTGGCACCAATTTTGATGTGGTGATGCTAATACATAAGTACCTCATTATCTAAGCTTTTGTTTACAAAGAACTTCACAAATCATTTTTTTGGCTTAAAAACTAATTTTTGATTCACATTATCAAATTAATTAAAGTTACAATGAGCAAGAAAATTACAGTTCAGAAAATAAACAAATATAAAAGTGTGTGACACTAAAATAGAAAATATAGCATTAATTAAAATTAAAAGGTTATCAAAAACAAAAGAAAATTAAGCCTTAATTTTGCCAGAAAATATAAAAAATTTAAACATGAATAAAATAAACGTAAATATATATGAAGTAACCTAGCTTATAGTAGAAATTTTAACATTAATTCAAACTGAAAAGCAGACCTAAATAGATAAGCAAAAGTCTGATTTTGATTAAACTACCATACACTGCTCAGAAAAAAAAGAATGTCAGAAAATCTTCTTTATAAATAAAAATTTGTATTCTTATGTATTAACATCACCGCAGTCAAAATTGGCACCACGCAAATTGTGCTATTTCCCACCAAAATCTAACTGGCCTTTCTTTTTAAAAAAACACGTAAAAATCTTTGTTGTTTGATATCAAGGAGTGATTCACATGTCTCCAATTTGGCTGTGGTGAGACTAAAAGTAGGCAAGACGTACCGCTAAAGTGTACTGATATGCAAGCGATGATTTAGTTCGCAGCTTTACTTACTTTAGGGCCGCGCGACTACCTTCTGTTGTTGTGATATCAAAATCACATGAATTGTAGCCCAAGCACAACCGTAGATTGATAATACCACCAACATTCAGGTTAGCGAGAATAAAGAAAAGCAAACGTGCAAATCCAAGGTCCTTACAACTGTTTAGTACCAAAATATGCACATATGTTTTTGCATTGTTGACTCTAAGAATAACATAAAATTAATAAACATAGGGGAAGCAAACATTTTACAGATACAGCAAAAAGGTTTAAAGATGTAATCAGGCTTATAGTACAGCAAAGATTAATCAGGAGCATAAAATGAAATAGAACATTTTATGGTAAGTAAATATCTTTAACAGTGGCCACGGTTCAAGTGGGGGGAGGGCTTTGGATTTGACTACTTTTTATGGATTTGGCGATTTTTATGCAGATATTATGGTGAGATAACGATTTCATTCTGGCTTCCGGACATTTATCGTTAAGTTAAGTAGCTTGGCGATCGATTTTGATCGCTAAAAGAAATTGACATCGCCATTGCCCCCCCCCCCTATACTACACTTTAACCAGTGGCCACAACAATAAAAATAGTAGCTTTAATAACCTTAGGCATTGAATGATGGGTACTTTTTCCATTGCGCAATCAACATGCATTATTACAAATCACAAAAGTTAATAAGAAAAAATTATAAACAAAAATTATACACAGATACATGAATTTAATACGGTGGCGAAACTTTAGTATTGTCAACTAACGTTGGCGGGCTAACAATCCATCTGATGTTGATATCCCGTCACAAAATTTCCGGCGCCAAAAGTTAAGCGAAGAACGAAATCACATCGCCTTGAACCTATATAAAGGGGGAAATATCAGTACATATTGCCCCCTTTTTTTGAAGTACGGAAAAGGATAAAATACGTTGTGAATCATATGCAATTCACATTTTAAAACATTGAAAATCTACTATTATCAAAGTAGTGTTGCCAATTGGAAAAATAAAATTTAGAAAAAACATTTTTTGACAACGATTTTTTCGAAAAACAAATAAAATTCCTCCCTAAAGAGTTAAAAAAACGAATAAATACAACCATAAATAAATATATTTACAATAAAATGTACTAAAACCCCCTCCAAAACTGCTCAAAATATTAATTTTTGCTAAGTTAAGGCTTGACAGGGCTGATGACGTCATATCTCCATTTAGCTGAAAAATGGCATAAAAATTGAATTTAAAAAAAAAATCTAAAGCAAATTCCGAAAAAAAACACTTCGAGGTTAATAGCATAACGACCTATAGCTTCTACATGCCAAGTTTCATACTTCTGGGTTGCTTAATTTGGCCGGAATAGCTGAAACACACAAACTCTTTCTTTTATATATTAGTATAGATTTCAATCACTTTAAGAGATATCACTGTTACCGTGAACCATTATGTACAAAAATAACATCCATCGGAAAAAGCAAAATAAAGTTTATATTTACAATAAAACTTTTTAAAGTTTTATGAAGGTGTTAAAACTTTCCAGGGGCTTGTATGTGGTGCCTTCCTGAACCTCATACTTCAAACTTTTGCCTTTTTAAACGCCTTTCTTTTTTTGTAAGGCAGTTTCTTATCTGGTTTATAGAATACCTGATTGAATCAACAATTCTCGTATTGTCGAGATACCAAAAATATCTCTTCATTTCAGATGCTTTAATTCCCTTCCTAAGATTTGAAGTAGATGTAATAGACCCGAAAACCGAGAATAAAAAGTATTATTGCAATATAAATCCCTAAGCGAAGTGTTTGTAGCTCAACAAAGGTCCCTCTTTCGGGATTATATAGACCACACGTCATTGTTAAAATTTTCATTACAGTTCTCTGTTTTCCCCTGAAAACATTTTCATGAGGTGTTTGATCGCAAAGGTCCGTTTAAGTCTCTGGTATAGAATTAATAACTGAATTTGGAAGATCCATTGGATTTTTCTTTCAACGTATCTCCAACAAATTCTACATTCTTGAAATCTCTTCCTTTTGGGCCTCACTGATCTTGATTTTGGCTTGATAATTTTAATTTAATAAAAATAACTAGTTCTATGTAAAAGTACTAATAAATAAGATCTAAAGAGCTAAAATTCTGAGAGCAACTGATAAAAAGATAGCAACTAGTTTAAATCAAAACAAACATTGCATTCAGTTAACTGTGTTGCATATTTGAAAGCGAAATACACACTGAAGTGCTACTGAATTAGAGATAGCAAAGGCTATGCGAATTGTGTGTAGCTCTGAGCATCATTTATGCGCAAGTGAGGATGCTGTGATAACTGCATATATAGCGCGTACTATGGTTGTTTTGAATTAGTTGTTGAAACTGCCAGTATAGATAAACTGACTAATTTAGACGCCTTCCATCGTGGACAAATCGTAGTTTCGTGACGCAGGGGCCATTCATTTTCTGAAATTGTCAGACAGATATTATTTTCAAGGTCGACAGTGTCAAAAGTGTACCAAGAATACATGGATGGTGGACAAAAATCTATCGATCGGGTAAACTGCAAAGGACAATTAACATTGATAGTGCGTGGTGAAGAACGTCTCAGGCGTATTGTACGTAGCCAGCGAAGCCAATATTAGCTCACATTACCACCCAGTTAAATGACGGTTCCAGTCGTACAGTCAGTAGACGGACTGTGTAACGCTCGCTTCACCATATGGGTTTCGGGAGCCGTCGACCTATGAGAGTACCATTGCTCAATGCTCTCCATCGAGCTGCAAGTATTGCCTAAGCAAGAGAGCACAGAGATTGGAGTGTAGCGGACTGGAAACGAGTAGCATGGAGTAATAAGTCTCGATTCCAACTACTTAACGCCGCCGGGAGGCTGAGAATATGGCATCAGGCTCATGAAGCCGTGGATCTTGCATGCCACGTTGGAACTGAACAATGGCATGCTGGCTAAATCATGGTCTGGGGTGTTTCTTCGTTACACTGTTTAGGATCTTTGACGCGTGTACCAACCTCTCCGGATGCAATTCGGTACGAAGAGTTGTTGGGTGATTACCTCTATCCGTTTATGCTTTTCTGTTATCCGCACGGTAATGGAGTTTTCCAGCGAGATAACTGTACCTCTCACAAGTCCCGGGTGGTAACTGACTGGTTGGATGAGCATGCCTCTGACTTTTCTGTCATAAATTGGCCACCTAAAAGCCCAAGCTTAAATCCTATTGAGAATCTTTGGAATGCTTTGGAACAAGACGTGAAAGGCCATCACGCAGCACAAACGAACCGTACTGAATTATGGCCAGCTTTAGCCAATATTTAGCAAGTCATTCCTGTGGAACGTTTCCAGAAACTTGCTGAATCTATACCTCGTCGTGTGGCAGCCATTATCAAGGCCAGAGGACGCCCGACTCGTTACTATAGGTAGTTAACCCTAACTTAGGGGCACTTCAGTGTATATCTATTAAAACATTCATAAAGTGAAATAAAGTTTACTAAACATAAAAATATTTCATTAAAATATTTTAAATGAGTAAAAATCTTATTTTACGGGAGAAAACCAACTGAAAATGCATATTTCCGGTTTCGGATTTAAATTTCCGGATTTGATTTGGACTTGCTAGCCCAAACAAAAACAGCTGTAACTTTCTTTATTAAGAGTTTAAATTAAGATATTTTTAGAGCATTTATTAAACAGGCTACAAAAATGGACTAAAAATATATTTCGATTTTTTTATGAGAATGATGGTTTCAAACCAATCTGATACCTTAAATTTTTTTTTACGTTACTTGTATTCTACTTAGTCACCAACATTGTTCAGGCGTTTTTCATATCGGAAAACCTACTTGTCTATACCCTCTTTAAAGAAAGTTGACGCCAGTGAACAGTTTTTGAAATTTGTGGAAACTCATTACAAAGCAATGTTATTATGAACCGTCTTTCCCGGATGTTCTCTTTCCCTTTTCCAACCAAACCATCATTGAAATGAAGGCCGCCCACTCCGTGCTTCATCATGAACGTTGGTGCACCTATCGTTGAAATCTGAAACCCTCTCTTTCTAATTAATTCATCAATTTCAACCGGCTTAGCATTCCTTGCGGTGAAAATTTGTATTACAGCAGACACTGCACAGTCAGTGGTATCGGCAGTCAAACATTTCGACCGCTCACTAACTCGTGCAAAGACAATATAATCCAGCTAAAATATCGTCCCAGGACTTACAATCACCCAGACAAACGTATGTGCAACTGTTGAACTGCAAAACTACCACTGCAGTTACGGTAGAAAAAAACGGTACTGAATTTCCGGATATGCCTCGTACTTAAACAAAATCACGAAAAATATTTTGTATAAATTTAATGATATTTGTATTAACACATTTTTAAACTCTTAAAGCCGGGTTTTCATTAAATTATTTTTAATAATTCAAAGCATAAACCAGAAATAAATTAAATTAAATCCAAGTTTTTGCAATAATATAATTTAGATTTTTTGAGTACTATTAAAATTTTAAAATGGGTTCCTGAGAGCTAAATGTGCTGCAAACCCCATGTACTTTGTATCGAATTAAACATAGAAATAAGTTTTTTTGTGCTAAATGCGTCTGCGTGTTAAATCTCAAATCTAATTATATGAAAAAAATTTATAACTAAAAATTATCTCAAATTTTACTGATCCAAATAAGCTTTTCTTTGAAGAAAAAAAAGGACAAACTTCGATAACAGTTCGAGAGTTCTTTCAACTGTCAAATTTTCCTTAAATATTCTCAAATAAAACATGGAATCTATATAATATATGTAAAACTATGTAAGGAAAATATGTAAAACTATGGAATATACTCAATACAATGTCAAAGAACGAAATGATTTTTTTATAAAAATAATACATCATTTTTAATCAAAGTAATATTTAAAAAATACTCACTTTTACAAGCCTTGTGTTCCTTGGTATAAGGCTAAGTGAAGAAAAAGAAAAAATTCAAATTAACCAATGCATTTTAAATACTCCATAATACAAATTTCGAGGAAAGACACTTAATAACATGCTGTGAAGTCCTTTAATAGAATTCAAAAGACGCACAACTATTTCGCAAATGATTATGCATAGTGTTTGTGAGAACACATTATACTACATCATCATGTATTTATATTAAATAAGGTATCTAATATAGTAAAAAATGTGCTTTAGTTTTACCAGAATTGTTATCTTGTTGATACTGGGAGGAGAAATTAGTTTGAATCAATAATACAGGGTGATTCATAAAGAAGTATACAGTTTCGGTACACTATAAATCATGAACAATATACGATATTACATGTCAACTGTAACAGGATTTTATTGGATTATTTTAAGTTTTGTTAGAGACAGTCACAGAAGGATCTATGAGTGAATCCTTGGTCACACGACACACATAGAGCTTTTAATCCATTTCCGCCCAAAAGTGTGTTATAGATATTTTAATCAAGTGTATTGATAGCATTTGAGATACGCTATTGCATGTCCAATGGATCAACAGAAAAGGTAGGGAAGAATACCTTGCACTTACGTTCCCCACTAGAAGACGGATGGCCATTGGGTAAGTTGCATGTTGTAAGTAGTATAGAGGGAGATGTTCCTCGAGGTAATCTCGCCCGTTGGCCAACCAGTGTAGTGGAGCACCATCCAATTGGAGAATGAAGTTGTCAGTGTTGGGGGGTCCTGCACCTGTTGCACCAGCCAAAGAGTTCACATATCTAAAAAAGTGGCTTCCGTGACATTCCCAAAGCTCAAGAACACAAAAAACCTTTTCCTCTGCAAAAGCCTCCATTTTGGCTGTATAGTCACATTACACGCATGCATAAATTTTAACCCGATATCAGTCGCGCGAAGTGTTCTATACACCCTAGCAATAAGAAAAGCCTCTCAGAATTCCCAAAAGAGTATTGTAGGTTTAGTTTATATCATTCTGTGTCTCATTAGTATGCAAAAAGTTTAATGATATTATTCTTATAATTCGAATTCCATCTTGTTCTTTAAAAATATGTATCGTAATTGAGATTATAAATTTCCATAATTAAATAAACGCATTAAAAGTTTGGGTGTTCTCAACACTTCGCGACCAACGACGAAGTAAAAACAGGCGCGAGTGATCCTGGGTTAAGATTGCATCTTACTTGAAATTCGCTGAGGTGGTGATTATCTTTGATACTTACTGTTTTACAGAACCTGGAAAATATATACTTTTTTATGAATCACCCTGTACTACCATTGTTCAAGTGCTACCCGTACGATATAGTGGCTCGTGACGCTGACTGCTGTGCCGTAGGGCGTTGTTTTGAAGCCCGAAGAAAGCATGGATGTTTGTAAATGTATAGTGCCTGCACGGTATTGGGCACTTTATAAATCAATGCTTCTCAACCACTGCGCTGTGGCACTTCGGGGGGTGTGCCACCGAATTTTTTTAAAAATATGTAAGAGAAAAAAAATTTTAAACTAAAAATCCCGAGCCAAATTATTCGGCCTTTTACTAGAAATATACCAAGAATATTCGTGGTATATTAACTTATCCTTTCGTGTTAGAGATGGATTTAAAACTTGATTAGGTTCGTAATTCCTTTGCAATAACGAAAACATCTGTTTATGAATTAATTTTGAATGAAGAGAAATAAATATAATTTCGCTCTGCAATAATCGAGATTTAATTTCAAAACATTCGGTAAAGTCAATTAATTCATTTTGGAATGAAATTAGAAGAGATTATCTCATAATAGCCGGAAAAACTTTAAAAACATTGTTACAATTTTCTACATCTTATTTGCGTGAATTCGGATTTTCAGCATTAACAAATATAAAAATGAAAAAATATTGAATCTTTTGATGATGAAATGAGAGGGCATTATCATTTTTATGACCGAAATTGTCAAAAATCATCGAGCTTAAATTTCGCATTAAAAAAATGTATTCTTATAATTAATTTGTAATTAATTACTCAACAAACATTTTGTTGTCTTTGTCGTACATATTATTTTATTTAACTTTGAAAATTATTATCATAAACTATTTTGCGTGGTATATTGTAGATAAATGAAATTCTTTTTCAACTTATTTTTTTGTTCGTGTACAAAATTTTTTAAAATAGTTAAAAGTATACAGCAGCAACAACAACAAAAATGCTTGAGAATTTCGTAATCCTCTCGTAAGGCTCATGGGAGTCCCTTGACGATCTCCCAGAGGATTATTCCTCAAAATTGAGGCGGAACTGAACCAAATCGTACTGTTATCTCTCAAAGCTTCGGCTAACGACAAGCGTAAAAAGGAGCCACTTGCCATGGTGAATTTCTTCGACATAGCTCTGACGACCAAGTGGCATTAGCGCAGCGATGACACACAACATTATTTTTCAAATAATAATCATTTCGTAAATTTTACTTCAATATCTTTTGGAAAAGTCAATTTTCCCTTTTTAACGGTTTGACATTAATAATGGTGATTTAATTCGAAAAATACAATCCTTTCATATCGAAAAATACTCAACAAAATGACATACACGAACAATTTTACAATTTTCTGCCCTTTGTAATCTTTACTTTCACGTTAAGATTTCTATAAAATCCCTGAACACCTAATCTTTATTTGAAATAAAATACTGCATTTAAAAAAGTAACAAAAAATATACTCACTACTATCGCAGAAACCATTTGAATCATCAAAATGATGCAAATAATGCACACTGAGCTTGTAGACATGCTTGCGATCAGCTCGAAGGCAATAATCTGTCTGAGAATCTTCCCTTTTTATAGTACCTTATAATCGTCAAAATAAAGAAAAAATTATTTGCTAATGAGCAAAATAACTTTTTTTGCATTACTAATGATTCCATACAAAGAACAAAGGAATTAAAAAAAGATGAAGGAAAATTATCAATTATTATTTTCCCCAAAATTGTACAAAAGAATTTCAAAATTATTAGTGGCTCCGATAGAATATTTCGTAAGTTTTTAGATGTATTAATGCCATTTTTACATGCATATGTCACATCATTAAGCTTTAATAAAGATATTCATGCTTACTAATTGCTCAATAGCAAGTTTAATTGTATAAATGTTTTCTCCGCTAGCCTTTATGTAATGACGCAAACCCTATGACTCCCCAGTAAATAATTAAATATAATATCTGTGGGTTTTTTTTTTCAGTTTCTGTTTCGAAAATCTTTTCGTGAAAATATTTTCAACTATTCTTTCGTAGAAATTATTAAAAATTTAATTCCAATTATACAAAATTATTAACCGACTCCGATAGATAGACTATTTTGTAAGTTTTTAGGCGTACTGAGTGAGTGAGTGAGTGATTTTGGGGTTTATTGGCGCAAGAGCCGATTTCGGCTATACTGCGCCAAACATTTGTTTTAATATCTGTGGTCTAGACGGGAAGAGAGAAAGAAAGAATGAATTGAATGACAAGAAAGAGGGTCGAAAATAGAGAAGGATCACTAGGGTACCCCGGGTTCGTGAAGCCCGTGTTTACCAAAGACAGTAAACCCCGTGGGAAAAGGAAAAGATCACTAGGGCACCTCGGGATTGTGACACCCGTACTCACCTAAAGAAGGTGAGCCCCCTGAGGGGTTTTAGGTGTACTAATGCTATTTTTACATGCATTTCTCACATCATTAAGCTTTAATTAAGATATTCATGCTTACTAATTGCTCGATTTCAAGTTTAATTGCATAAATTCTTTCTCCGCTAACCTTTATATAATGACGCACAAATCCTATGACTCCCCAGTAAATAATTAAATATTATATCTCCGATTTTTTTTTTTCATTTTCTGTTTCGAAAACCATTTTGTGAGGCTATTTTCAACTGATGTTATTAAAAATTGTTAACAAAAATTATTAAAAATTTAATTCAAATTTTCAAATTGTTTTGTTTTTCGCCAACTTTATTTCTTCTTACCTTATTTTTCTTTTTATCTCAGAAGCTTATATAGAAGGACTGTTTAAAAAGTATCCAACCTTAAATTTTCCCGGGCAGAAGTAGACATTCTAAAACGACGCCATTAGGCACAGTGAGCGGTGAGAGCTAGGGATTGCAATATTGGACCAAAAGTTCAATACCGGTATTCGGTATTTCTTAGAACTTAATACCGGGATACCGGGGTGGCCGCGGTAGCCAAGTGGTCTAGGCATCGGATCGTGGCTAGCGTGTCATGAGTTCGATCCCAGTACCACCGAAGACCCGCCGGGAGCGATGCACGTTAAATCTGCCGAGAGCTCAAACGCCCTCTCGTTGGTATGGCGTGGTAGTTAGGAGAGGGGGTGTCAGCTCAGGTGTCGTCCTCGTCACATTACCACGGTTCAAAATTACGAGGTCCATTTCCAAAAGCCCTCGTGTTGCTGAACATTGCGACGTTAATATTCATTCACTCACTCACTATATATTTATTTATTTACATATATATCTTTTTCAAACTTTCAAACGTGAATAAAATACTTTCCATTCAAATAGTTCCTCCATTCAAAGAAGGAATTGACTTTAAAAAATATTTTTGTTACATTACTTGTTTTTTTCTTTGTTTTAGCTGAAAGTGAACATATTTTTGCAAAACATATTTACCTTTAGGTACTATTTTTTATAAAACTATTTCTTGAATATACAAAATATTTTACACACATATATAAAACAGTAGACTAAGCATAGTTAAGCAGTTTTTAATGAAATAAAAGCATAATTTTGTTTTGAAAACAAATCATAAAATTTTGAAGTATGACAATCTTATTTATTCTTCTTTTTCACTTGTAAAATTGTTCTTTAAAAACATTAGACTATAAGGAGAAAAATATTATTGACTCTTTCAAATGAACAAAAAATGATGTTTTTCCTTCGTCAAACATAGCAGCATCCATCCCCTTAAAATGTGTCAAAAGAGGTATGGTTATTTGTTTACATTTTTATCAATTTTACTTTTCAAATTTCACCGTTATTTTATTAGGAACATATAAGTGTTAGACATTTAACATTGAGAAAAATATGAACTATTTTGAAAATTATAATTGAAAAATTGATTTTTTGAAAGTACACTGGTGTTTAAAAAGAAATTCTCAATTTTGTCGATTATCTCTAGAACTACAGGACAGATTTTAACGAAATTTGGTTTGCATATAGCACTGATGTAATGCAAAAAATAAGTATTCAACAAATTACACATTCATGATCGTGGGTAATACTCATAATAACCGGAAGGTTTGATAAACAAGCGTCAGAACTTGATTTTATACCGGCAATAAGGTAATTTCTGAATTTCTGTGTCAATTAAACCCACTCGTTCAGCAACTTAGTTTCAGTACCTTGGATGATTCTCGTAGAAGGTTTGTCTGTTGGAACTGCCCTCCTCAGAGCATTTGAGGTATCCTCTATACGAATGAGGTCTAGAGATCTAACTGGTCAATCCATTCGGTGAACATATTCACTTTCCAGAAAATCGTTGACCAGAGCTCTATATGCCTTGTGCTGTTTAAATAAAATCGGGGCCAACTGCACCCGTGAGAAGTTAAATATTGGACAGCAAGACCTCATCCCTATATCTTACAGCAATCACAGTGGCTCCCTGGCTCTCTACATATGAAAGAACGGCGAGAATATATGGTGAGAACTAGGGACCTCTAATTGTCCTCCAATATCCAAGAAATCGACCCTTACGCTAGCGGAGGCTTGATGTTCTACGCAGATATTACGTTGGATGGCCACACACACCTCAATTCCTTAGCACGAGGGATTGTGACTGTTGTGAGGTTTTGGGATGAGGTCATAAAGTCCTATGTTTGCCTTTTCACAGGTGCAGTTAACCCTGATTTTATTTTAGTTAGATCTCCTGTCCTCATCCGCGTACAGCATGCCTGGGAAGCTCTCGGGAGGGCAATTTCTACTCGTAAACTACGTTCGAGAACCATCCAAGGCCTGAAAGCATATTTCCTGAGCAAGTGGGATTATTTGCCACAGGAACACAGAAATTTCCTTATTCTCTGTATAAAATCATGGTGTGTGTGTGAGGCTTGTTTATCTGAAATAGGGGGCCATACCCCCTCTTAATCTTTTTTGTTGTTGTTGTTATATTCAGAAGCTACTGTTTCATACTTTACGACTGCGTTAGATGAGTGTTACGCACGATCACGTGTGTGTAATTTAACTGTTGAGAATTATTATTGTTTTAGTTATAACAGCCCTATATACATTCCAAATTTTATTAAAATCTGTCCAGTAGTTCTAGAGATAATCGACAAAATCTACAAATTCTCTTAATTTGGAACACCAATGTATATGTTGTCCTGGTACCCTTAAAAACTAATTTAGAGCTTAACTGTTTTTATGTAGTTTAGTTCCAAGAAATTGTGTTAAAACTATTCAAAATAATATTAGACCTCATTAATTTCCTTTGAAAGTTCAAATTCGAACCATAGATTTCATAGTTAAAAATGTCTGTCAGACACGCGCTCAGAAATACATCAGAAAATGGTTATTAAAAGGTCACATAATTAAATAGTTTTCGAAGTTTGGATAGCGATTCTACCTGCTATGATACTTTAGACACAAAGACAAAGAAATGCAAATTAGGATGGAAAAGTGTTACATGGAGAGAAAAAATTATTATGAAGTTAAATTATTTTTTTAAAAATTAACTTCAGAATGTAATATTGCCACAAAGGGGTTGAACTTTCGAAAATAATGAAAAGAGACTTAATTTTGGTTTTTATGATTTCGGAAGCAAAAATAATTATTTTTTACTAGGTATAAATAATCAAATGATGATCACACTGAGTAGTGAGTAGCAAAATGTAACATTGCAACGTTTCATAACCTCACTTTCCAACCACTGATGAATCAGTCTGCTATCCAAGCTTTTCTCATTCTTCCTCATATCCTGTGCTGTAATTTCGACATAGGTTTTTTTTTAAGGCGATATGGTACGATCTTCACAATTTTTTTATTTTTAATATTTGATATTTGGTTTTAATTGTATTTTATAAAGGTTGCTATTTAATAATAATTTCAATCAAAAAATTTTTAATTTGTTGCAAAATGTTTATAAAATTTAAATTTTTGTAGCTTTTTTAAGCATTTTTTAAATCCCTAAGGCTTTTTTAAATATGCCTCTTTTCTTTCAAAATTTTTTTCCAAGTACCTTATAATATACTACATAAAACTGTGCATGAGTTTTTTTCTGCTGCTGCTCTTTAATTTTTTATTAATGTTTTTATAGTTAAACTTCCAAAAATTCCCAAAAAAACATTAATTTTGATTTTGAAATTTTTTAGAAAAAGTACTAAACATGTTAGAGCTAATTCCATGCACAGTTTTACAAAACATACATTTCAGAACATGTATAAAAAGTTTCAAACCCATACTTCAAATATCAAAAAAGCCTTAGGGTTTTGAATAACAGTATATGTACAAAAATTCAACATGGAGAAATATGGGTTTGAAGTTTTTATTCCATAAATAGCATGATATAATATCCATCGAATAGTCTGAAACTTTTATGAAATGTTAATTAGCTTATTTAAAACTACATACCATAAAAAATTGCACAAATGTAGAACAATTTAACACTATACAGCCATAATGAATATATAGAAAAAAAACGAATGAAAGATCAATATTTCATAAAACTTTATCTTAATTATTATTTAAAAAAATAAATACACACACTTAGAGCTAATTCCATGCTCAGAACTAATGCACAACATGTACAAAAGATGTTTATACCTTTATTTTTTATATCCCTGATTTTAAAAGCCTTAGCATGTTAAATATTGTACACGAATAAAAGCAAAATCAAATAACAATTTATAGGTCAAATACATCAAAATCTAAGAACTGTATATGTGCATTTGTTTAAATAAATATCTTAAAATATTTAATAATAAAAGAGTTGAATCTCGCGCACATGGAATATATATATATCACGAAAAGCAAATATATAAAAATGGGAGAGTTTTTCTATTCTTTGAGAATTAGATTTTTAATTATCTGAGTTATCAAAATGAGATTTAGTATTTATGCTTTGAGAGAATCCGTTTTGAAGTTTTAATTTCATTCATAATAGTATCATAAAAAGCACACGCAACTTTTAAATCTTGACCAAATCCACATTTGATCTTCCAGTTAATAATTCACAAACTAGAATTTTTGCTTGAATTGCACAATTCTTTCTTAAAATGATTTATTACTGCATATATAATGTCAATCTTATTGATGCGCATTAGAAAAATAATTAATTCATTTTTTATCAGGCTCTTTTCTAGCAGAAAATCTGAAATGTAGGCGTGGTAGTTTCTGTTTAGCATTAAACTTTGCTCCATTACTTAATGAAAAATGTAGGTAAAACTTTGAAATTTTGCAGGCATATTTATAAAGATTCGGGGTATCAAATAAACCAATAAAAAATTTTTAGACAGTTTAATGATTTTTAGGGTACCATATCGTCTTAAATTAATACTAAAGAAGCTGTTAAATGTACCTGAAGTCCTTTTCTGGAAACAACACTGCTGGTCACACAAAATGCAACACCAAGAAGGACGCAAGATATCACAGCGAAATTTATTTGGCAGACAACATATGTAGTACAAAGATCAAACGATTAAAAATTACAGCCGTGTGGATGATGACAAAATCAGTAATTAGTGTAGCCGCCATTGTTGGCTATAGCTGCTGCCACACGCCTCGGTACAGAATCAAAAAGGCTTTGAATGTATCCTTGGGGTACAGCAGTCTATACGGCTTCCTCATATTGCCAAAATTGATCCGGAGTAGCAGCGGGTGGTATATCCGGGACCAGTCGTTGTGTAGGGATGGACCACACGTTTTGGATTGGCGGTAGATCGGGAGAACAAACACGCCAAAGAAGCAATTCAATCTGATGGGTAAAGAAAAACTCTTGAAAATTACGTGCCACATCTGTTTCCATCAGCTATATTCTGTAGGAATATAGCTGATGGAAAGCGTTGAATGTATGGGAGAACCTCGTGCTCCAGCACCTCAGAGATGTAGAGCTGGTTGTTCAGTGTACCGGCAATGCATACTAGGGGGGTACGGCAATGAAATCCAATACCACCACATACCATGATACTGGGTGCAGGACCAGTGTGGCGATGCATAACTCAACAGTTCAGCAGCCTCTCACCACGGTGTCTCAAACTCGAATCCGACCATCGTGGTGTTGCAGACAGAAGCGAAGTTCATCAGTTAACACAATGTCGTTCCATTCCATTGTCTATGTCCGCGGTTTATCGCACCATTGGTGGCGCAAGTGCCTGTGGTTTCCAGTGAAGGGGGTAAACGAAGCAATGGACGCCTTGCGGACATTCCACTGTGCTGCAAACGGCATCGAATGCTACGAGCGGACACTGAATGATGCGTAACTGACTGAATATGTTGTGCTATGGTTCGTGATGTGGCTGCGCGTTCCATGACTGTTATGTGCACAATCCCCCTGTCATCATGGACAGTAGTGCAACGAGGTGGGTGTGATCAGCCCCTCGTTCCCTACTGCATCCAGCGATGACAGATACGCATCCCAGTTGCTTGGTTTCGTCCAACACGTTTACCGATTTCTCTGAAAGATAATCCGCAATCCTTATAGGCTACTATTCTTCCTCGGTCAAATTTAGAAACTTGGTCAAAAAACGCTCGATGTCTTGCACGAGGCACGCAAAAAAAAACAAAAAAACCGTATGAATAAATAATTGCTGTGCTTCAAATCACCAATCTGTTCTCCCCTATTGTAGCTCTTGAGGATGGCGCTACGGTCGTCCATGATGTGAGTCTGTACTATAATGTTAATGATTTGCATATTGCATAGCCACCAAAGCATGATATAAATTTCACATGGTTTGCATGCTTCCTTCAGGATGTTTTATTTTGTTTGTCCAACAGAGTACATCTGTACATAGCACGCACTAGTAGCGCACAAAAAATTTTTCAGGGGGAGTCCATGGTCGAAAGTCCCACAACTCGTACCATACATCAAGACAACAATTGATTCTTCTGATTTTGTTGATTTTGGTAAAAAAAAAAACCAGTAAAAAATAAACTATTGAATTGATAATTAGCATTAATTAATAAAATAAATTGTTAATTAAAGGAATTAATTAAATTTTACGTTATATATACTATACAGGATTATCATCAATCTCGAAAAAAACTCAAGGGCTTTGGAGGGGGGGGTCTGGACCTCTAGGACACCCCCTTGTGTGCGCTTATTGGCACGCACAAACATAGAATGGATTTACATAAATTTTATTCCAAGAAATATAAGGTTCTACTTAAACAACTCCTACAGAAAAAATACTTTCCGCGTTAATCTTACTACTATAACACTAGAAATTAATAATCATAACAAACACAGAAATTAACACTAATAAAATACTCTCATAAAACATAGACCACAATATTTAAAATATTAATAAAAAAATTATTATTTTTCTCAGTACAATGAAATTCTGTCTTTATTTTCCTCAGAAAATATAATTTTGAAATATTTTTAATAATAATTAAATATTATCATATGTGTGCAATCTCACTTTATAATAATCCTTATTAATATTAGAAACGCAAAAGTTTGTATGGATGTTTGTTACTCTTTCACGCAAAAACAACTGAATAGATTTTAATGAAACTTAACAATAATATAGCTTATACATCAGAATAACACAGAAGCTATAATTTATTCCAATATTGCAATAGTTCAAAAGATACTAATTAAAAACCTTAAAACGCGTAATTGTTTTAACCCTGTGTATTGTTTATTCCGTCGAGCGTCATTTCAACGGATTGAAGTTCCGAATTTTCTCATGTTTTTAAAATAACAATCTAATTGTTTCTATCAAACTCAGACAAAAAATAAATACAGAATCGGGAAGATCATTTATTTCACCACGATAAGGTATAATTTTTTTTTACAAAATAATAATATTTGTTTTTTTTTTACGGTTTTTTTTTTAAATGAGTCAAAATCGATGCGTTTTTATGATAATGTTTCTAAATCGTTCCGTATGAATTAGTATCCGAGTTCCGTATGAATTCCCTTAAAATAGTTATGGAATTTTGTAATTTTGAAATTTTCTCTTTTTCTGTTTATTTTCATACATAAAACTATTCTTTTAAAAAAATGTACATTTTCCTTTCCGAGCTGAAAAAATTCAACGAAAAAATTGCTAAAAATGTCACTAAGAATTAATTGATTCGTCATAATTGCATTCTTCATTTAATTTCATTCGTCATAATTGTATTTTTTATTTAATTTCATTCTTTTTGATTACATTCTTTTGTTATATATTCTTAATCCTCAATTCGAGGGAACAGATAGACGCTTATATCTAATATATTTTACATCAATCCAATGATTCAATCCATTCTTTTATGCATTTTGTTTCATTTCGTGGACAACACAGCACAAAGAACATTACATACACTGACTCTACATGTTAAACAAAGTATATATCTCTCGGATGACTTGCAACGCCATCTATTCAATTAACATTTAATTTACAACATTTTTATTTAATTTCATTCTTTTTTATTACATTCTTTATTTAATCATATTCATTATGTAATTATATTTAATGTCTGGCTAATTAGCAATCAATTACTTGGTTAAATATTCAGTTGTAGTCGTGGCAAAACTTTACATTTTATTTCCTATGTTTTTGAAATTTTGTTTTTTCTAACTGTGTGCTTCAGAACTATTGAGGAAAAGCCGTTGAACTTTTTTTTCAAGTTGTATAATTTTTGAAATTGCTTATTTTACTATTATTTTAATTAATCCTTACTTATATTATAAACGCGAAAGTTTGTATGTATGGATGTTTGTTACTCTTTCACGCAAAAACAACTGAATGGATTTTAATGAAACTTTACAATAATATAGTTTATACATCAGAATGTAACACATATGCTATAATTTATAAAGATATTGTGTGAAGTGTCCAAAATATAACACGATAAATGTCAAGTAAGTAGGAAAAAATTCTACCATCTGCAAGCTATTCTGGCATGCGCTGCAAAAACCGTTAGAGTTACACGTATATAATCAGGTATACAAAAAAGTCCGCGACAGCATATATCTATATTTTATGTGTAAGCCATTATCGCCAAAATAGGGAACCATAAATACAATAAAAATTGATAATTTATTTCTATGCACGCTTGGTAGGAACCAATTAATCCTTATATCAAAATAAATACTTTTATCAATTCTGGCATTTAAAGTAGATAAACTTTGTCTTTCACACTACATCATTCTGAGCTATGGTCCAAATTTCAAGTCTCTATCTCATCGGGAAGTCAGTTTAAAATCAATTACAAAATTCCACCCGGACAGACATACAAGAAAGCGAGTTAATAAAAACATGGTAATATTAAGTGTCAATCGTATTATCCCCTTTTAAACGTATTTCTATAATTTCAATTCGTATCATCACTTCTAAACGTATTGTTTTATAAAAATAAAAAATATTTAGCGCTTAGAACATAAATTTTTTCCCCACATGCACAAGTCTTTTTTTATTTCTATTTTCAGAAAAATGTTTATATTATGGTAAAAATTTGCTGAAGCAATCACCCTCCCCTTTCTCACATAAAGAACACTTCTTTTTTGTTTCTTTTATTTGTATTAACCATAAGTGTATTCGCTTCTAGGGTTACACCTTAAACTTCTTGTCGCTAAATCTGGAATTAGTCGCCGAATCTGGTATTGGTAGGAAATTAGTCCCCAAATCTGAAAATATTATATGCAATAAGTCGCCAAATCTGAAAATGATATATTACAGTTTTAAAATAAAATAAATACAACAGAAAATAATATTAACGTAATGTCTATCTACACTCAAGAGCCAAAACATTATGAACACCCTTCTATTTTTCAATGAACTCACCTCGATGACGTGGAAGGCACGTGATCAGATGGAAGTGGTATTTAACTGCTGCTGGAGAGTCTGAAGAATCATTCTTTCACTTACTTCTGTGTGTGATGGGAAAGGCTGCGGATCTAAGCGACTTGGATAGAGGGCAGATTGTAATGGCTCGAAGGCTAGGAACAAGTATTTCCGAAACTGCACGACTCATGGGTTGTTCGCGATCTACAGTTAGTACTTATGCAAAGTGGATGAATGAGATGGTGAAACCAGCAGTAGACGATATGGTGTTGGACGTCCACACGCTATCAAAGAAAAAGGTCGTCGGAGACTGTCTCGCATGGTGAAGCAAAACCGGAGTCAGACAGTGGCTCAGCTGACAGCCCAATACAATGCAGGCCAAGTAGAATAGTATCGGAGCACACTGTTCAGCGGACACTGTTGGATATGGGGCTACGTAGCAAACGTCCCACTCGTGTGCCTTTGCTGACCAAGCGTCATCGCCAACTGTGTCTGCGCTGGGCCCGGGAATATCGCGACTGGTACATGGATCAGTGGGAGAGAGTTGCCTGGTCAGATGAATCACGGTTTGTCATTCATCACGCCGATGGCCGTGTCAAGATACGCCGTCTTCCAGGCGAACAGTTGCTCCCTCAATGTACAGTAGGTCATACACAGGCCAGTGGAGGTGGTATTATGCTTTGGGGGACGTTCTCTGGGACCCGTGGTTGTGGTAGAGCAGACCATGAATACTACAGGATATCTGAACATCATTGCGGACCAGTTGCACCCTTACATGGCCTCTGTTTTTCCAACTGGAAATGGAATGTTCCAACAGGTCAAAGCCCTGTGTCATAAGGCTAAAATTGAGTTGGAGTGGTTCCAAAAACATGATGCTGAATTCCAGTTAATGTCCTGATCGCCTAACTCACCGGATCTCAATCGGGCAGAACACATTTGGGATGTCATGGGACGGCAGCTCACAGTTCAAAGACCACCAATTCGCAATATCTCGGATTTGCGTGACCGTTGCTTAAACTTCTGGTACAATCTGTCTCCGGCCATCTACCAAGGATTTGTGGCATCCATGCCAAGGCGGATTGAAGTTGTGTTGCGCGCCAAAGGTGGGTCAACTCGTTATTGACAGGTGGTCATAATATTTTGGCTCTTGAGTGTAGATATAAATTTACACTATTTTTGAGTGTTAATTACACAAAATTTGTAACAATGTGCTACTTTTGCTGTGCAGAGATCAGCTGAGGAAGGTGTTTTCAAAAATCGACCCACAAGAGTTACGGGGCGTTATAAATAAAAAAAAATTATTTAAAGTTTAACAAACATGGATTTTTTTTTGTTCACCTGAGATATGCAAAAGCTTTTTTTGTTTTGTTTAATTTGCAATTCACGTAAAATTAACTCATTAAAAACTTCCTTATCCTTCAATCTGTATTGTTTAATTTTTCAATTCACCCGTGCGAAGAACGGGTATACAGCTAGTAAAGTAATATTACAAAATTTATCTCTCTTTAGACCAAAAAAGAAGAAAACATTGAAATAACTCACCTAATTCACAAACTTCAAATATTGTGAAAGAATTTTTATACGAAATGCCTTTCGATACTTCCAATCAGTAATAATGCAATTACTTTTGAAAATATGATTTCAAAATAATATTACTAAATTTCTATAAAAAACAAAGGGGAAAAACATATAAAAACACATTCAGTTATAATGACTTAATAAATGATTCAGAAAAATGATTCATGATTAATGATTCAGATAAAAAAATCAAAATTTAATAAATAAGACAAATGAGCTTTAATTTTTTTTTAAATTCTGAGAAGATTAATGAAGGTTGTGCAAAATGTCTTGTTCTGGAAGTGGAAGTTCTCTCGCGAAAAAAAATTCGCGTCAACTATATTATTTCGATTTATATAACCCAAAGATAAAATTTTGCACAAACCATGTGGTCTTAACTATAGCTATGAATACGTATATACAAAATAATTGACACAGTAAAATAAGCTAATTTTCTAACTCAGTAATTCTTTCAGTTAAAATCGTTGTTCATGTATGTGATTTTATTTAAAACGCACTTAATTTATGCATATGTTTATAGCTAAAATAAAAGAATTATGTTCCAGGTTTCCGAACAGAAAATAATAATACCTTAGAAAATATTTTCAAACAAATTTTTTCGCGTAAAAAAAAGGTATTTTTCAAATTAGGTCCAAATGCCGCCCCTAAAACTTGACACTCCGGACATAGGTCCAGCCTAGAGCCTCCCCTGGTAAGAATTTAGCTTGTTTAATGGGTTTTATAATGAGCTCTAAACAGTGACTTTGTAAAACTCCATCTATTTTTTCACTTCTCATCCTGTTTTACAGAATATTACTGTAATGGGGAAAAACTGCTTAAATTTTTAGTTGCATTATTCCTGCTTTTACGGTATGTATTTTTTTAAATAAAAGTAAAGAAAATAAAAGTCATTGTTTTTTTTTCTTTGTTACTAATTTTAATTGAATAGAATTATATTGTTAATGTATCTGCTCTAAAAAGAATATGGATTAACTAGATGGAAATAGTATTTACAATTCCAGTTAAAGACATATGTGAATTATAAGCTTAAAACTTGAAAAATTAATCTGCAATAAACATTCAGTTAGTACAGATAATTTTACATTGAAATTAATGCAACTTGAATTGTAAAACCCAGTATACTATTCCACGACATTTATTATAATATCAAATGCACCAAAAAATTATAGACAGAATTCATATTTTACATAAGCTCTTTATATATAATTTTAAGTGATATGCAAAAATAGTTAGAGTACAACTAGTATATGAAATCTTTAAGTTTAGATTAAACCGTACGACACAACTCAAACAACATTGATCCTAAGAATTTTTTTCCATTTCTTTTTACGATGTATTTCTAATTGTTTCCTTTTCACTTTGAAGTGAAATACCTTCCATTTCTTGGAACATTTTTATATATGTGTTTGTGGATGCATTTCGATAATTTAAAATGCGTGCATTTTTCAAGTCCGTTTGGGACTGAAAATTCAGTTGTGTATCAGAATTCTCAAGAGATAACATGGTTATTTCCCAGAATCTCTGAATGCTGCAAATACTAACTTGTAAAATTAATTGGTTAAATGTATCTGTCTTGTAACTATGAAATCATGATGCACACATTCTTAGATTGATGCTTGAAAACGGTTTAAACCTTCTCTACGTAAACATCCTTTTGCATGACCTACTTCTAGTATTTCAGTATATGTCTTTTAGTGTTGAACAAATTACTACGAACCAGGAACATTTTTACAGTCTCTCTACTGAAAGTACAAAAGTATCTATAATTAGTATATATATTTCATGCATAACATTAGGCTGCGACACATTATATATGCACGGTTTTCAACAGCATATGTTTATTTGAATATAATGAAGTGGTGTTTTTTAACGATTTCAAAATAAATGAATCAGTAAAAAAATATATGTATGACTTTTTATTAACTAAACTTCCAAACTCATGCACGCACACAGATTTGGAAACATCTGTAATCTCATCAAAATTTTAAGGCATATTCTTGTAACTGTTGATAAAATAACTCATATACAGTCGACTCTCAATAATTCGAAATTAAAGGGACTAATGAAAATCTTCGAATTATCAAGAGGGTAGGTAAACAGTCCCAAAATACACGAAGAGAAATTTTTTTCTAACACATTTAAATTTGAAACTATGAAATAAAATAACAGTTGTATATACGTATTAAAGTATTTTTGAAAAGTACATATTATATACAGTATAAATCTAGAGTTTTTCTAGGGGCTCAGCATATACTTCGAATTAGCGAGAGGTTCGTATTATCGAAGGTGTGAACTAGCGAGAGGTTCATATTATCGAAGGTTTGAACTAGTGAGAGTTTATTGTACCTAAAATCTCTAGGAGGTTAAATTCATTCAATTCTGAAGTGTTTAAAAACTGATTCTCCCAACTTCCTCACCACTCCATTGATGTTTTGTGTCTGAACTTCATAGAACATGAAGCACATACAGACAAGCTTCAGTGCACCAAATATTTGGTAAAATCAAATCTAACCTACATTGAACTTTCTCAAGAAAATATTGATTCAAAACCAGTTATGACATGTTAAAAATTCTCTCATTTTGGAAAGAGTTTTAATAGGATGCAGGAAATTTTTTCTAAATACAGCATTATATTTGTAATAACCTCCCCCCCCCCTGTCTACCTTGTGACCCAGCTAAAGGTGAGGGAGGAAGTGAAGTATGATTCAGCATGATAATTTCAAATTACACTCATAACAAAAAAAATTAGCGCTCTAAGAAGGAGTCGTCAAAATAAAACGAAATTTTACATACGTTATGACTACTTTGATATAAGTAAATGGTTAGAAAATCAAAGAAAAAAGATCATTTATTTCAGAGAAAAAGGCAAAAGAACGGAGGATTTAATACCCTGTTGAACACCCTCTAGTACGAATGCACGATGCAATGCGATCGGGCATTGAGGCATACAAGTTCTGTATGATGTCTTGAGATATTTCGTTCCATATTTGCTGTAACCTTGCCTCTAGTTCGTTCAAACTCGTGGGATGCCCAACTCGCCATCCCAAATGATCCGATATATGCTCGATTGGAGACAAATCTGGGGATCGGGCAGGCCAAGGAAGGGAATTAACAGTGCGGAGATAGTCTTGTGACACCCTTGCCGTGTGAGACCGAGCATTGTCTTGTTGAAAAGTGGCTCCTAGGAGCAATTTCATGAGTGGCAACACATGTGGTTGCAGGATGTCATGGACATAAAACTGGGCTGTCATGGTGCCACGGATCAATACTAGGGGAGACCATGTACTGTAGGCAATGGCACCCTATACCATCACACCAGCTGTGGGAGCGGTGTGTCTCTGTAAAGCAAAGGCAGGATTGAGGCGTTCACCACGGGGTCTCCACACACGAACACGATTGTCATCACTGCTGAGATTGAATCTGGATTCGTCGCTAAAGACGACCTGGTTCTATTCCGCTGCAGTCCTGTTTCCTCGTGCGGGGCACCACTCCAAACAGAGGCGTCAAGGGCAGCACACGTAATGGCGCGGCGATCCCAAATGTCCTTCAGCCAGGCGCCTTCGTATGGTTCGAGAAGACACAGGGGCTCCTAGTGAAGGTGCTAAATGTACCTCGATGGCAGTCGATGAAGCAGTTGGCTGTACACATGCATTTCTTGCGATGTGGCGGTCTTCTCGACGACTGGTCTGTCGAGGGCGTCCTGAACCTGGTCTTCATGTAAATGACATCTCTCGGATCCACTGGTCCCAACACCTCCTCACAACACAATCAGAGTGGCCTAATTGACGAGCTACTCGCCTAGCTGACCACCCAGCTTCCTTCATGCCGATGATTCTCCCCCTCTCAAACTGCGACAGCTGCTCATATTGTCTTCGAAAACGGTGTAATGGCATGTCTACGTCAGCGCTTCCTTTGTAAACGATTCAGCACACTCAAACAAGCTTTGGTTATCTGTTTTATACACCACGGAGAACGACGTTAAATGCCCTCTACCGGCTATACGAAATGCGCAGTCACGCTGCATTTCTAATCATCTGCATATCTCCCCGACATGTACCATCATGCCAAGTTTCGTTACGATCCCGCAATTAATTCTTGGTGCGCTAATATTTTTGTCGATGAGTGTATTTATTCTCAATGTTTAGATCAACTCAAAAACAATTCAAGGAATCACAATAAATTGGATGTTTACGATTTACGCTTATGTTTGTTAAGTCTAAGTTCATTATCAGATATACTTGAAGGAACAAAAGTCCCAATACCAATTATCAAAACATTTACTTTATCTAATGAGGATGCGGATTGGGGCGTTTTACCATTGCAAGCCTTGTACATTCCGCTGGAGTTAGAATCTCTTTTTAGTACGGCAACATATATAGGTGGTATAGCAATGACCGCAAGTAATTTTGACGCCCAGTTTCCTCCATAGATTGAGGCACTTGAGCTCTGGTGATGTGAAACCATAATAGTAATTTAGCTTTGTCGAAAGCATTTAAGGCAAACATGAACTCAAGGGATCTTTTACATGCCACATAATCATACAACAGGGGCGCTGTCGATTTTTGGCGTCATGAAATCCACCGACTTTGGCTGGGTTGGGACCCTCAAACTTGGAGGCACAATGCCAGTATCAAACCAACTACGCCACCCGACCGGCTAGTTATTAGAACTTGTCGCTACAAGATCATTTCATCGTACATTTATGACACTATCGCAATGGGAAAAAAAATTTCACACTTACATATATCACTTCATTCACATATTTTTTTTTATTGTGAGAATCATTTCCCTGGTAACCGTATGAAAAAAGGCTAATTAAACTGAATTTCAAAAATTATAGCTGCCTGCTTTTTACATCAACTCCTTAAGAAGATATTTCGCATTGTTTGAAAGCATCTTGAGGCATTTATCTCTTGGTATATTTGAATTCATGTATATATCAATGTCAGACATTAAAAATTGTTTATCGATTATTCATAAATGTCATCAAAATGCGCCCAGTTTTAAATTGAATTAATACGTACGATGGATTTCATCATGGTAGTTCCATTTAGTTAATATGTCATTTTGTTTCTAGTAGTAATTTAATATGAACAGCGACAAACTTTACCTTATTTACCTCATTAGAAAAAAAATTTAGCCATCCAAAATACAACCCCTGACAATAAAGTTCAGTAAAGGAAGTCAGAACGACCGATCTGGCAACACTGGCGAAAAGAAACGCTGCACATGCGTAGTGGCAAGTGTTGACCATCTGCCCCCCCTTGTTGTTCAGTTGAGACTCGTTTGTGTTCCGTGTAAGACTTGTTTTACAAAGTGCTTGTTTAGTACGTTGGTTCTTAACTGAGAACAGGAAATCTAACGAATAAAATATCAATTTAGTTTTGTTTTAAGCTTGGCAAGACACGAAAAAAACTTATGAGATGCTGGTACGTGCATATAAAGATCAATTACTGTCCATGAAGTGTGTGTACGAGTGGTTGGTCCATCAACGCAACGCAAGATCACGATTATCACCAAGAAAAACATCATTTACTCTTCAAAGTGTTATACATTCTGTAAGTGAAATATTTTCCGATACAGTTAAACTTTGACTCTTTTAGTATCAATTATCTATTTTTTGATAAAAGTATAAAGAAATATCGTTCATTAAATTATTAATAATATTAATCACTTATTTATTTCAGTGTGTCTTATCGTGATGATACAATAACTATGTGTATCACATAACTCGTTGTTCGATAATCCTTGAACTTTCTGCTTATATTTCTTAAGGGTTAAGTTCCTTATCAGATAATATACATGAACATAGAAAAGTCCCAATGCCAATTTTCATACGTATGTAAAAAGAATTATTTATTAAATTTTGCAGCAACAAAATCATTACATCGTACATTTTTGACACCATATCAATGAAATACAGTTTCTTTCACACATACGTCATTTCCTTCTCATAAATTTCTTTTTCGTATTGCGAGAATTGTTTACCTGCTAACTCGTAGGACAAGATGTTAATTAGACTGAATTTTAAAAATTATGTCTAATTATTTTTTACTACCACCCCTAAAAAATATATTTCATCTACTTGAAATCATCGTTTGAAATTTAATTTTTGTAGTATATTTGAATTCATGTATGTATCAATATCAGATATTAAAAATTGTTTATATATTTCCATTGTTCATGTGTAATCTTCTCGTTTCTAATTCGGATGTCGTAGTAAAACATGTAAAATGCGTTTCCTTTTAATAGTTTAGCTATGCATTAATTAAAAATCCAGCATATCCTATAAAAGTCATCCTCACAATCATTGTAAATGTAATATTCCTACGAATGCTGTTCCTAGACAAAGATATTAGCTTCAAAAGCGCTGAAATTCTTATTCAAAGTTAACAAATGCCATTAAAATGCATCAAGTTTTAATTGAATTACACTGCTGGCCACCGTAAATGCAACACCCTGAAGGAAGCACGCAAATAACATGAAATTTACAAAATGCATTAGTGGAGGTAAGATATGCAAATATGATTAGAATTTCAGCGCAGACACACATCACGCACGCCTGTGGCGCCACCTCAAAGCGCATTCAAAGAGATTTCGACGATTTCAAGTTAGGCAATTGTGCTTTTCTTGTGTTTTTTTCAAAAAACGATCAGTTATGTTTCGTAGAAAACAGCGATCAGCCTTTGATCAAGCATCTGAGTTCGACAGAGGAAAGATAGTGGCCTACCGAGATTGTGGATTATCTTTCAGGGAAATCGGTAGTCGTATTGGACGAAACCAAACAACTGTAATGCGAATATATGACCGTTGGAGGCAGGAGGGTACGACGGACCGACGTGGTCGATCGCATCCACCTCAGTGCACCACTTCACGTGAGGACAAGCAAATTGTGCGCAGGACAGTAACAGATCACTCAGTCACATCACTAACCATAGCACAGCACATTGAGTCTGTAACGCATCATTCAGTGTCTACGCATACCATTCAACGCCGTTTACAGCAGAGTGGTCTGTCCCGCAAGACGTCTATTGCTTCGTCTACGCTTGACGCAGAACCACAGACGTCTCCGCCGCCAATGGTGCGATGAAAGAAGGATCTGGGTGGCAGAATGGAATGAAGCTGTCTTTACTAATGAGTCACGCATCTGTCTGCAACACCACAATGATCGCATTCGAGTCTGGAGACACCGTGGAGAGAGGATGCTGAACAGCTGTGTTCTGCACCGCCACACTGGTCCTGCACCGGGTATTATGGTATGGGGCGGTATTGGATATCACTCTCTCACTCCTCTAGTAGGCATTGCCAGTACTTTAAACAGCCAGCGCTACATCTCCTAGGTGTTGGAGCCAGTTGTCCTTCCTTACCTTCAGGGCTTGGCCACAGCCATATTTCAACATGATAATGCGCGACCACACGTGGCACGCATTGTACAAATGTTCTCCGTCAATCACCAGATTTAATTGCTTCCCTGGCTGGCTTCTTCTCTGGATCTTTCGCCGATAGAAAACATGTGGTCCATGGTTGTTCAACGATTGACCCAGATTACACCCCCAGCTGCCACACCAGATAAACTTTGGCAACGTGTGGAAGCTGTTTACTCTGCTGCACCCCAAGAACACATTTAAAGTGTCTTTGAATCAATGCCGAAGCGTGTGGCATCGGTGATCTCCAACAATGGCGGCTATTCTGGCTACTGATTCTGGTAGGAACCACATTTCACAGAAGTCTATAAATTTAATCATTTGATACTTGGCCAACATGTTATCAACAAAATAAATTTTGTTGTGCTATCTCTTGTCTTTCTTGGTGTTACATTTACGGTGGCCAGCAGTGTAATACGTACGATACATTTTATCACGGCGCTTAGATGCCATTGTGGTTCTGGTATCATTATTTAACGACTTCGACTAAAACTCTGTTATCTATTCCTCTGACCACTAACTGCTGATGTTACTTTGAATGTTCCGGAAATAAACTTGGAAGAAATGATGAAATAGTTATCATCTGATAATTATTGAAATTATAATTAAATGCAAACATTCTAGCAAAAATGAATATTATTCATCTATTGAGATCATCAAAATAAGGGAACTGTAGGCAAAAATAATTGGTGACTCTGTATCTTTTGGATGCAATCATGATTGACATCAAGCCAACCTCGGTGGAGTTGGAAGCTGGGGCAATATCGATTAAATTACCACCGTTCTGGACGGACAAGCCTGAAATATGGTTCTTCCAGGTGGAAGCCCAATTTATTATTTGCAGAATAACTTCGAAGGAGGCAAAAATTTTTAAAAAATTACTTGGTTTCCCAGCTTGAGACTCGTTTCTTGGAGAATGTCTGGGACATCATTAAAGACCCAGCAAATACTGCTAGGTATTCCACGGTGAAGGAAAGACTGCTACAAACATTTCAGGAGAGCGAAAATGTTCGCATTAAAAGACTGCTCACTGGACTAGAGTTTGGAGATATGCTACCCAGCCAATCCTACGAAAGATGTGTTCCTTAGGTCATCCGGATATTTCGGAAAAAGTGCTCCGGACTCTATGGCAGGAAAAAATGCTTGAAAGCGTCAGGAACATCGTCATAGTTAGCGATGAAAGTCTGGACAAGCTTGCAACTATGGCGGACAAATTTGTCGAAATATCTCCAAGGACAATAATTGGCGGCAGTAAAAAAAGACATTTCCGAAGTAGCACAGCTTCGTTCAAAAATTTTGGCACTGGAAGCCCAAATAGTCAGCATGAGCATGCAGCGACACGCTCGCAACCCCCATCGCAGGCGAAAACAGGAGCAGATCCTGACCTAGAAACCATTACGACCCGAACGGAAGACTTTGCTTTTTCCATTACAGATTTGGGGGAAAATGCCGACCGGAGAAATGTGTCCAACATTGTATCTGGAATAATCCAGAAAAAACAGACTCAGCAGTAAACAAGCGGAAAGTCCGGCTGCTGACGAGTTACTTGGCTGCAAATCCCATTTATTAGTTACAGTCAGGAAAACACGCTGTAAATTCCTGATTGATAGTGGAGCCGATGTGTTGATCCTCCCGTGAGCAAAGGTCAGTTTCAAGTTTCTGTTTACAAATTGTATACTGTTAATGGTTCAGAAATACCAATTTACGGAATAAAAATACTCACGTTAGATTTAGGACTCAGACGACCTTTCCAGCGGCCATTTGTGATGGCAAAAGTCTCAAAAGACATCATAGGTTAAGATTTTTTATTAAAATTCAAACTCCTAATTGATTTGTATAACAAGAAGTTAATTGAATGGTATAACTAACCTTTCAATAACAGGGGAAGTTAATGCAATCGAAGATAATAGTCACCTAAGCACCGTTAACAAAACATCCAAATATTTCGACTTACTAAATTTGTATCTAATGACTTACTAAATTTGTAACTAAACCTTTGGCCAATATAATTGTACAACATAAAGTAGAGCATCATATTGTGTCATATTGTGACCACTGGTCAACCAATCTACTCTCGAGCACGACAATTAGCTTCAGATAAATTACAAATCGCGAAGCAGGAATTCCAATTTATGCTTGATAATAATATCATCCAGCCTTCTAAATCTCAGTTGGCTAGTCCTTTACATCTTGTTAAGTAAAAGATGAGTCATTGAGACCATGTGGAGTCTATAGAAGGTTAAATGCACAAACAGTATTGGATAGATACCCTATTCCCAGAAGTGAAGACTTCCACTACATCGTAAAAGACTAGTGCTTTTTTCAAAAATTGACCTGGTAATAGCGTATTACCAAATACCAATAGCAGAAGAAGACAAGCATAAAACTGCAACTATAACGCCTTTTGGCTTGTACAAATTCAATGTTATGAGTTTTGGACTCAGAAACGCACCATCAACCTATCAACGCTTCATAACAGAGGTGTTAGGTGGACTCAATTTTGTTTTTCCATACTTGGATGATGTGCTAACAGCCTCATCATAAACAACACATAAAATAAGTATTCGATAGCTTTCAAAAATATGGCCAGAGAAATAACCTTACAAATCTGTGATGGAAGCGGAACTCCGAAGTGGAGTATTTGGGACATCTCACACACAACATCACTTCTGAAGGCTCATGTCCACTTCCCGAAAAGGTTGACGCAATATCCAACTATAAACTGCCAAACACCATCCATGAGCTCAGAACATTTCTTGGGATGATAAATTTTTATCGACGGTATTTGAAGGATGCAGCTGGACCACAAGCACCTCTACACGACCTGTTGAAAGGAGCCAAGAAAAAATACAGAAGAAAAGTCCATGGACTGAAGACACTGTTAAAAGTTTCGAACAATGCAAGTCTCTGATCTTGAAAAAGCTGCTCTACTGTCACTTCCAAAATCTTAAGTGTCATTGTCTCTTTGTTGTGTGATGCCTATGATTTTGCCATAAGGTCAGTGTTTCAGCAGAGTGTAGAGGGTAGTTGGAAGCCAATTGCATTCTATTTCAAAAAGCTGAATGAGACGCAGAAAGTGTATAGAGTACCTACGATAGAGAATTATTAAGCATATACCTTTCTGTGAAACATTTCAAACACTTGCTGGAAGAAAATGATTTTGTGATCTATACCGACCATAAGCCTTTGACTTTTTCTTTTAAACAGAAAAATGACAAAGCGTCACCGAGACACCAACGACAACTTCAATATATCTCGGAATTCAGTTGTAATATTCAACATATATTGGGAAAAGATAATGTTATTGCAGATGCTTTATCCAGAATTGAAGCTGTTTCTGAAATCAACTTTATGCAATTGCAGAAGAGCAAATTAAGGATGAAGAGTTGCAACAATTAATGAAAAGCAATTCTTCATTGAAGTTTAAACCTTCCACATTGACATCTGGAAAAAAAACTTTGGTGCGACATCTCAACGCTAAAAATCTCATACCTTACATCCGACAGAAATTTAGGTTCCAGATGTTCCAACTAATTCATGGCTTAGCTCACCCTGGTATCAAATCCACAGTGAAACTGATAACAGATAAATATGTCTGGTCAGATATAAAAAAACAAGTTAGAGCATGGGCAAAGGCATGCATTAAATGCCAAAAGTGCAAAGTCAGCAGAAACATGAAGTTTAAATTTAGAGAATTCCAACAACCAGATGAAAGAAGGTTTGGTGTAGTTCATATAGATCTAATAGGACCACTACTACCTTCAGAATGGGTGCTGCATTGTTTAATTTGCATTGACCGATTCTCTTTCTGGATGGAAGCAGTTCCTATACCTTAAATAACAGCTGAAACAGTTGGGAAAGCATTTTATGAGAATTGAAATTTGTAGGTACAGAGTACCTGCTAAATTGATCACAGATCAAGGTCGGCAATTTGAGTCGCAACTATTCAGAAGCATTGCTGCACTATGTGTTGCTAAAGTAATTCACACAACATCTTACCACTCTCAATGTAATGGGAAAGTTGAGCGTTAGCATAGGACCTTGAAAGATGCTATAAAGACTCACAACAATATTAGGTGGACCGAGACCCTACCAACTGTGTTGTTAGGCTTAAGGACTGCAATCAGACCTGACATCAACCGTACAGTTGCTAAAATGGTCTGTGGAACTTCCATTAAATTACCTGGCGAGTTTTTTGATCCACCCATCATGGACTCACAAAATTTTGTTACCAAATTACAGCAACACATGGCAGAACCACAGAAGTCTCCTAGTAACAATATATATTTATATATATGGGGGGGGAGCTAACCCAAATTTCCCATGAAGTTAGACTCTTCAGATAGCGGGATTTAAATGACGAGGTGTCTAGGGGTTTTTTAGAATTTACAGGTTAAGTTTGAGTAAACCGAACACAATAATTCAAACAGACTTCTTGAAAATGAAAGAATTCATTCGAGGTTATAGGGAAAAGTGTACAGGGGAGAGTATTTACAGTGTAATAGGAATTAACATGTAGATATTAAAGAAATAGAAAGTTAGATGATACCCTCTAGGAGGACGTTAGAAATCTGAAAAAGCTCATTACGTGATGTGACTGAAACTTACCGCCTGGTTATGAGAGAGCGCGGATGTGCAAAAGCGCTACTTCGTCGTTACGTGGTTAGTGGGCCTCTGCCGGAATATTATTCGTGTCGGCGTCTCGTAAACCCGCCAGATGGCGTTGATCTGGAATGCGGTTTTAATTGAGGAAATGTCCTCTGACGAAAGGGATATAATCTAACATTTTACAAAGATAGTTGAACGGAATATCCTACATATATATATATATATATATATATCTTGCTCAAATTTTCAATCGTTAATAAAATACTTTCTATTCATCCATTCAAGTTCAAGTACATTTTTTTAAACTTGTAATGGAGGACACTTGATGTTAATACAGTTTTTTCTTATACTAATTCATTAATTAATTTAAAAGATGAATAAATAGTAACAAAAAAATAATAGTCCAACACCATAAATAGGAAAGAAAGTCATTCGTTATGTTCCTGTCGCTCTTAATTCCTGGGATGGCCTAATTTCATAGAATGTGATTTCTTTCTGACTATAATATTTTATTATAATAATTAAATTTAATTAATGAATATATAGTATCTAAAAAAATAGTCCAACACCATATATAGAAAGGAAAATGGAAAATTGCAAGGATAATCGCTTTCTATTTTGTCACTTAATATTGTGATTCTATATAAATATTTATATTAACTGTAACTACTATTTAATAAAAAGTAACGAAAATAAAAATTTTCTCTTTGTTGACATAAGTAGGAATTGACTTAAAAATGTTTTTTTATATTACTTGTTTTTTTCTAATAGGGCTGCGGATTGGTTGTTTTACTATTGCAGACCTAATACATTTCTTGAGAGCTAGTATCTTTTTTTAGTGTGGCACCATATAGGTGGTAACCACAGTTGCTGCAAGTAATTGTGACTCCCAGCTCCTTCCCTAGAGGGAGGCATTTTGGCTCTGACGATGCGAAACCGTAGAGCACCCAAGCCAAACAGGCACTCAAAGTTCTTTTACATGTTACACAATGCTGTGATTTTTTTGCATCAGGAAAATAACCCTAACTTGGGCTGGGGTTGAACCTACAATCTTAGGCACACAAGGCGAGCGTCGAAGCAGTTACGCTACTCAGCAGGCTACATTTATTTATATGGTTTAATTTTGTGTTAAAGAATATTACTAGTTTTCTACTTTGTCGTTACCCATTTATTTGTTTTATTCGGTCTAAAGTTTCATCAATGCTTGTACTGCAGCCACTGTAGAAATTTCAAATTTGTAGTTGCAAATTATAGGAATTTAATCGATTGAGTTTCGTGACTAACTTTGTCGTAGCCTATCGCTACCTCTAAGATTCTCAACTCCCCTTCTGGTATTACCCGAATCCGAACGTGTTGAATGGTTAATGAATTCAGTAGTCATCTTAACAAATCAATCTTATTTATTAATTTTTCTTAATTAAAGAGATTACACAAATACTATTCAATTTTAAGAACAATAAAACACAGTGGAGAATGAGAAGGGTTCAATAATCGTGAACGACGGAATCCGATCTGAATCTACGAAAGATCGACGCGTACAATTACAGCTACACACGTATACTTAATTATATTCTAATCTCACTAACCTGATTTCTTTTACTACAGCAGGTTCGTCTAGTTGGTTCTTTAGGATCTTGATTGGGTCAACTTAAGGTCAGGATTCTTTCTTTAAGAGGCGACTTATTTCTTAGCTATTCCCGAAGTTCTTCTACGAACTAATTTTATCCACGACGGTGCGTTGGATTCTATTCACAACATCTACGTTTACACTTGAAAACACTTTCTCATTTCATTTCATTCTCTATTCTAACTCGCTAAACCTGAACTTATATAAAATATCTCATTTGCATAAATCACGCTTTGGCTCCCGGTGGGGATTGGTTGAAATAAATAAAACATTAAAGAATATATGAGAAGGTTAGTGAAACGCGTAAGAACCCGTCACAACTTGATGCCAATAGTATTCAATGTCCTAAGTTGTTCATTGAAAAAGACATACTACAGTAGTATAGCCATCAAAAGACTTTGCAACATCAATTAAAAAATTCATAGTTCTCAAAGTTTGTTTCCTATCGCTACTAACAAAATTTGACATTATTCAACCACATTTTGATGATGACAGTTTAGAGTACATGTGTGTGGTGTGTGTGTATATATGTTTTAGCAAGTTGTGGTAACGTTCGGTTACCTCTTACATCCGAACCCTCTTGTCTACCTGTAAACCCGGCTAGATGTGTAGGAGGAGCTGAATAATCCACAGACATTATTTCCAATCTAATTTGATTTATTAATTATTATTAACAATTATCAAACAGACACAATACAGTTCTAATTAAGGTATATGAATTATAGTGGAGTGCGGAGGTGAAATTCTATAACACGGGGATACTACTACAGACCCTCAACTGAATCTAAGATAGCTAAAATACTCTCAGTTACAATTACGTCGCACACTAATAACTAGCTTCTACTAAATCAAGTGCACAGTACCTGAACCTTTAATGCATCGGATCTTACACTGGAACTTTGCAGGCACTCTCTTCGGCTTGATCAAATGACGATGGCTCCACACTCTGTAATCTTTAATTAATTCCACTGCTTTTCAATCTTCAACTAACAGCTAATTCTCAAACTTCTGTTAAACTCCTATTTGCACACATCTAACGTATCAACTTCAGCTTGTCAACAACAACGTGTCAACAAATCACTTCCATCCTTCCTTCCTTTCTTTCTTTCTTACTGCCAACTCGGGAAAACCGAATTTATATAATACACCTCATTTACATAAATCACGTTCGCTTACTCGATGAAATTGGTTGAATTAAATATTTTGTTTAAAGAGATAAGAAGATATTAGTGGAACCGCGTATAGATCCGTCACAAAGTGTACATGTAGTTTAGTGTGCATGTCTTTAGTATTGATACAGTAACTTTTTTTTTATCTAGCTTTCTTTTTTAAACTTGCATTTATGAAAAATGATTAAAAGACATGTTTCTTGTCTAAAGCTCTACAAAATGTTTTCCGAAAGGAATAAAAATATTCTAAATTAAATATGATACCATTCAGACATAATTGTGGACGATACTTTATATTAATGATAGAATACCTTCTCAAAAGTCTTGATGTTATAAATGTTCTTAAATTGTGTAATTGCTTGTGAAAAACTCAGAGCCCAGATTGAAAATTTATTTTGTTCTATGGATTTATCTGTTTATTATGTGAGAAATTAGCTTAAGGTATCCAACTATTGGGTTGTTCGGAAAGTAATTTCGTTTTTTCCCGACAGAGGATGTAATTGTATTTTTTTGCACCCAACTTCACATTTAAGCCGTATAATTTTTAGATGCTTTGAGAGCTCATATAGCAAGGCTTGTGTATGAAAAATTTCAATTAATTCTACGCAGTAGTGTTTGTTTGGTGCCCTTTTAAATATGGAGAGCGATAAGCAGCATGTTCGACATATCTTACTGTTTTACTACAGAGAGGGTAAAAATGCTGTTCAAGCCGGAAAGAAATTTACCGATGTGTATGGAGAAGGTGTGTTGACAGTACTCCAGTGCCAGAACTGGTTCTCTAAATTTCGATCCGGCAATTTTGATGACGAAGATGCACCACGTTCGGTAAAGCCGGTTGAAGCTGATAAAGACGCGATAAAGGCATTAGTTGATGCGAACCGGCGAATAACAACACGTGAGATCGGATTGAGGTTAAATTTATCAAATTCAACAGTTTATGACCACTTGAAAGGCCTGGGATTATCCTCGAAACTCAATGTATGGGTTCCCCATGTTCTCACAGAGAGAAATCTGTGTCACCGCATTGACGTCTGCGATTCGCTTCTCAAACGTCATGAAAATGATCCGTTTTTAAAGCGCATCATCACTGGGGACGAAAAATGGGTTGTATATAACAACGTCAAACGCAAGAGGTCATGGAGCAAAAAAGATAAACCATTTCCAAAGCCGATATTCACCAAAAAAAGGTGATGCTGTCTGTTTGATGGGATTTTAAAGGAATCGGTTGTTTTTTTTAGCTTTTACCGGATAACACAACGATTAATTCGGAAGTCTACTGTCATCAGCTGGACAAACTGAATGATGCACTTCAACAGAAAAGGTCAGAAGGAAAGGTGTAGTGTTTCACCAAGACAACGCGAGACCTCACACAAGTTTGGTCACTCGCCAAAAGCTTTTACAGCTTGAAGGGGATACAAGGGGGACATATAAAAGGGTGTTGAAAAGAAAATTGTTAATTTAACAAAAATATATTCGAAAGAGAATTATTGTTCAGAAGGATCCAATGGTGTATAGTTAATACGTTATGTTTCATTTGCAATGATATGCTCAGAGTTTTTCTTACATTCTTGCCTGTTAAAAACAATTATTCTGATGCTAACTGTAAGATGTATGTATGAAATATATAAAATAAAACTCTTATATTATAAAGAATGAGTACAAAATGGTTTCTATTTCTTTTTTTCCTACAATTTAAAAAAAATGAATTGTGTTTTGTCTGGTGTTAAAGGAAAATTTATAAAATGTAAACTTTTTAACACGATTTTATAAGCTTCACCTGTATGCAATGGAGTCTTTGAACTCTTGATTACCCGCATTAAAAGGTCAGATTATTTCGACGTTTGCACAGTTGTCTAGATTAAATGACAACACAATAATTTAATAACTTTATTCCATTGTCCTGATCAGGATCATCAGGATTAACGGGTTCCCCTTTCTCAGATTTGGCGACTAATTCAAGATCACCTTTCCAGATTTCGCGACTACCCAAACAGCTGAGAATTGATTCAGAAGTCACCGGATGAAATAATTTCTCACAAACTCTTCGATTCAAAACGTGTACTTTTATGTCTAATGCCGATGCAAGTTTTAGATTGAATATTGAGTTGTTTTTAAAAATATCCTTAATTTTTTACATCTTCTTCCGCATTAGATATTTCAAACTTAGCTTCTCCAGATTTCCTGCAGTTAGCTGGTCCTACATTTTGCAAACCAGGCCGTATCGACGCACTGATAGGATACCAATGGGCATTCCAGATTCTGAAAAATGACACATTTAAAATTAATTCATCAATGAATAAATTATAGTTTAAGTAACTAAAAAGAACGCTTTTATTGTAGATTGAACCAGAAAATGAAAAATAAATTATAGTTTAAAAAACTAAAAAACACACTTTTATAGTTAGTCGAGCTAAAAAGTAAAATATAATTCTTAATATAAGAATATAATAATTAGCTGGAAAATTAATGTCATTGTGGTAAAAGCGTAGGGTTTTTGTACTACATTTTTAGACTAACTCTGCATTTCGGAATGGAACTAGTAAGAAATTTTAATAATTGATAGTGATCACCTCTCACTTTTACCACAATGTCATTAATTTTCTCGTTTATCATTTTATTCTTATGTTAAGAACTATTTTTCACTTTTTATCTCGATTAACTATAAAAGCCTGTTTTTTGGTTTTTTTAAACTATAATTTATTTAGCAAGACTAGCATCTTCGGGTCGAACGTCTTGTTTATGTGCCACATGAAACACTTACAGTCTCCGAACGGCGCGTATGTGTGCTAGCGCATTTCTTCTTGCATAGCCGAGCGTAACATTGTAATATAAGACTCAAAGTAGATTTCTGTTTTAAAAATTTAAAAAAAAAGAATTTAATGAAACATTTAGTTTTTAAATGAATCATTAAATGATAAATAAGAGTCATTAAATGACAAATAAATCTAAGAGTAAAATGTTTAAAAATTTATACTTAAACACAGAAAGCAACTTAAATGGAGTAAATGGAGCATGTAAATACACAATATAGAAAGCATATGTTACTTGTGTACTCTACAGAACTATATCAAATAACGCGTTCAAATTTCGGTATTTTCATTTTAGGTTTTACTACACAAAACCTCCGGCATGTTAGTGACGCTCGCGAAAAAAAACCTCCGGACCTGGCGCTACGCACGCGTTTGCATCATTTATTTTCCTATTTGTATAAAATGAAGAAAATACTCAAGGCAAAAGGGCTTGAACTTCTGTAAATTCAATTACTGCATACATACATAATACTACTACAACACACATTACACAATTACTACGACACAAAGCACAATAAACAAGTAACACATCTGTAATTCTATAATTATTATCGATTGTTATATACTAATGCATGGTTTCTGTACGTATCACCTACGCATCCATTTTAACTCTGCTATTAACTCAATTCTTTTCGTCTGGTGGCGCTGCTGTTGTTTTTAATGAAGATGGGAATTTGAGACAGCGTCCTTCGTCCTAAAAGGGCTAGGGAAGGGGGTACCCTTACCCTCTAACTGCGTATCAACCCCCTCTGCGCAAATTATAAAAATGTTCCTAATCAATATTCAGATTATAAAACTGTAATTTACATGCATTATGTAGCTCTATCTATTTGTTCTTTTTGCACAAAATTCGTTCTAGGCGCTCCTCTTCAGTTAAATTCATCACTGAAGCTGCATCCTCCATTACTTCTTTGATAAAGTCCTCAGATTTTGGAAAACCTGCAGCGCTCGCAGGTTACTGGAAAACTGAGCATTTAGTTCCGTTGATTGTTAATAAGTTTTCTTCGTGACAGCTCCTTGCCTTTGGCACAACGATTCCAGTCTAGGCAATCATTGCGATATTTTTCTTCAAGAGCTTGAAATAATGTACTTTCGCAACCGTATTGACGACATCATATGAAACGAAGCACATGGTTGCCACTTCAGCACGTACGACTCTTGCGAAATTGGGGTTGCCAACTTGGCTACTTATCTTGAAAGTTGGCATTGTTGCAATAGAAAGTAATAAATATATTACAGCATCACGAACAACTCATTTTACATATAGAGGGAAATAAAGCCTACATTTTAATGTAAGTTACATTAGAAGTAACATTTACGTTATCTGCTAATTTGATTTTAATGGCTTTATCTTCAAGAATTGTCTCGTTCTCCTCATGTGTTTTATTTGAAAGGATTCACGCATTTCAAATATGTAACAAGTCTTTCCTAGAAATAATAACTTTTACAGCATATTTCATCTTCTTTGAGAAAGGAACTGTTTTTATTGAAATGAAAAGAGCGTAAATATCTTATACAGATAATGAAATTATTAAAATTTCAAAGGCATATAGGACAGTGATGGCGAACCTATGACCCGTGGGTCAGACATTGACCCACGCAAACCTTTTAACTGACCCACGATTGCTAGGCTACCACTTGTTTATTTACGTGGGTTTATTTATACTTTCTAATTTGTGTAGATTATTTATATTTTATTTGTATTTTTTAAGCACTGCATTGACACAAAAGTAATTTAAATGGTGTCTATAACCTTCAGTATGATCGTTACAGTTCCAAAGTTACGTAAATGACAACAAATGTGTATGAAAGTATGTAATATTTGAAATAAAACAAAAGAGTGTTTGCAAAACATCAAATAAAATTATAATTTTACTCACAAAATTTTTGTGAAAAAAAATTTGACAAACCAAAGTAAATATATATATATATATATATATATATATATAACCATATTTAAAGCACTTTCTTCTGATAAAAAATGCATTTTTCTAAGGTTATGTTTAGTTATGTTTGTAGAAAGAGACCTCTATATCACTTATATCGTCCCCTCCCTGTTTCAACTTGTGACGCCATGCGCATGTCTGTCATTCCCGATATTAGCAATTTTTGGCTTGGAAATTAAGACGTGCTAGTACCAGTGTTGAACTTAGTGTCATCCATTTCGACCGTATTTAAAAGCAATGTGTATTGATGTGTATGTATATTAGGTACGTTAATACAAAATTTCTTCTAAAATTATTGTATTTTAAATATAAATCTTCTTAATTGTGGCCCTGTACAATGTCAGCAGTTAAAAGAATTAAAAACAAGCCACACAAGTTCCAGGCAAATGGTTCAAGCAGAATGGTTTGATAAATATGGTGTAATTGAAAGGAATAAAATAGTTATATGTGCAATTTGGAATGAAATGCGACTTCACGTACATACGAGGTTTGACACACACAAAAAAAGGACTGGTCCAATAAATCATTTTACCTACAGAATTAGTTCTCCGTGATATTATCCCTTTCAAAGTAGTTCGCCTCAGTATTCACACACTTTTGCATTTGGTGCTATCATTGCTGACAACAGTTCTGGAACGAGGTTTTTGGAAAACCCTTCAGGAAATTCTCCGCTTTATCCTGAACCTCTTGAACTGAGGTAAAATAAGTTCCTCTTAAACAATATTTAACTGTAGGAAATAACAAAAAAGTCGCATGAGGCCAAATCAGGTGAATAAAGAGGATGCCCAATCAGAGTAATGTTTTTGCTGGTCAGAAACTGCTTCACAGGTAGGGTCGTGTAAGCGGGTAATTTGTCTTGGTCTTATTTGTCTTGGTAATTTGTCTTATCAATCTTGTCCAATTCTGACCTTTTTTCCTTAATTTTTTCACTAAGTCTCTTAAGTACTTCAATTTAGTAGTGTTGATTAAAGGTCTGACCACTGATGTGAGTGGAAAATCACTCATATCACGAATTTTGGCAAAGTTTTGGTCTGTAATCGCTGACCCTGGGCAGCCTGGGCTTATGTCATTCAAACACTTGTGCACGTGACAAAGTTTCATTTCTCTAAGCCTCAGTTAGTATTTGAAATGTTTTCGTGGCTAATTTCTGAAGTTTCTCTAGAAACTTGATGTTGATTCGGCATTTTTCCGGGAGAATGCAATTGCATGTGTTCACTCAATGACACAGTACTCCCAACTGGCGTGATCGATTAACACGAAACTCACTACTTGAATAGAGAAGGTACATGACATAAGTCCCCAAAACAGTTGTTGCTAACTCCTTTCATTTTCAAGCTCACATTTAGCTTCGTTTTCTGTGTGTGTGTGTGTTACATCTTGTACACTCAAGAGCCAAAACATTATGACCACCCCTACATTTTGCAATGAACTCCCCCGGATGACGTGGAATGCACGTGATCAGGTGGAAGTGGTATTTAACTGCTGCTGGAGAGTCTGAAGAATAATTCTTTCACTTACTTCTGTGTGTGATGGGAAAGGCTGCGAATCTAAACGACTTTGATAGAGGGCAGATTGTAATGGTTCGAAGGCTCGGGACAAGTATTTCCGAAACTGCCCGACTCATGGGTTGTTCGCGATCTACAGTTGTTAGTACTTATGCAAAGTGGATGAATGATGGTGAAACCAGCAGTAGACGACATGGTGTTAGACGTCCCCACGTTATCAAAAAAAAGGTCGTCGGAGACTGTCTCGCATGGTGAAGCAAGACCAGAGCCAGACAGTGGCTCAGCTGACAGCCCAATACAATGCAGGGCCAAGTAGAATAGCATCGGAGCACACTGTTCAGCGGAAACTATTGGATATGGGGCTACGGAGCAAAAGTCCCACTCGTGTGCCTTTGCTGACCAAGCGTCATCACCAACTGCGCCAGCGCTGTGCCCAGGAACATCGCGACTGGTCCATGGATCAGTGGGAGAGAGGTGCCTGGTCAGATAAATCACGGTTTGTCATTCATCACGCCGATGGCCGTGTCAGAATACGCCGTCTTCCAGGCGAACAGTTGCTCCCTCAATGTACAGTAGGTCATACACAGGCCGGTGGTGGCGGTATTATGCTTTGGGGACGTTCTCTGGGACCCGTGGTTGTGGTAGAGCACCCATCTTGAGCAGACCATGAATGTTACAGGGTATCTGAGCATCATTGGGGACCAGTTGCACCCTTACATGGCCTCTGTTTTTCCAGCTGGAAATGAAATGTTCCAACAGGACAACTCCCTGTGTCACAAGGCTAAAATTGTATTGGAGTGGTTCTAGGAACATGATGCTGAATTCCAGTTAATGTCCCGGCCGTCTAACTCACCGGATATCAATCCGATACAACACATTTGGGATGTTATGGGACGGCAGCTTAAAGTTCAAAGACTACCAATTCGCAATATCTCGGATTTGCGTGACCGTTGCTTAAACATCTGGTACAATCTGTCTTCGGCCATCTACCAAGGACTTGTGGCATCCATGCCAAGGCGGGTTGAAGCTGTGTTTCGAGGCAAAGGTGGGCCAACTCGTTATTGACAAGTAGTCATTATGTTTTGGCTCTCGGGTGTATAATGTTTAATGACATTTTGAAACCTTGCATTTCAATCACGGCATGTCAACGCGTAAAGAAATTTACAAAAGAAAAAAGAGAATTTTTCTCAAGGTAGTGTTATAAAAAGTTTTTTGGTTCAAAAAAGTAACATTGCAGCTGTACTAGTTTCCAAGTTGCCCATTGTATTGCTCACCTCTGGAAATCTTTTTAAGAAAGAGAATTTGTAAAAAAAATCGTTTTTAAAATGTAGTCCTACATTGTTTGTTGATTTTAAAGATAAAGACTTGATTCTAAAGAGTATAAATGAATCAGCTGTAAGTCGCAGTAGAATTAAAGATCGAACAATAGAATGAGAAAATAAAATATTTTTTCGCTAATACATAACTACTTAACTTATGTAGAAATATATTCTATTGCTTTAGATGAGAGTAATGATGTAAATGGTTATGCGCAATTAGCAGTTTTTGCTCGGCATAAGTATGGAAATACATAATAGAAGAGGAGTCAATAAAACTAAAAATGTTGAAAGGGAAGTGTACCGGTCTTGATATTTTTAAATAATTTGATATTACATATAAAGAAAAATAGATATTGTCCTTCAGAAAATAGTTTCTGTAACAACAGACGGTGCACCTAATATGGTAGGGAAAAACATTGGATTTATTAAGTATCTTATGCAAAATATTTCACATTCACTGATTGAATTTCATTGTATAATACACCAGCAAGTTTTATGTGTGAAGAATGGCTTAAAAACATTTTCCTCAGTGTAATGTCAATTGTAATAAAAATAACCAACTTTAAAACGTAAGAGCTGTTCATTAACGGCAATTTGCACAATTCTTGGTGGAAATTGAATGCCAATATTCAGGGATTTTGACATACAACCACGTGCAATGGCTTAGTTTTGCTCAAGTCCTTAACTGTTTTGTAACGTTATTAAAAGAAAACAAATTAAGGTATTTTTTAATTGAAAAATACAATAGTTTCTATGAATTATCCAATTTTCATTGATCAATATTTTTATGCGTCGTCACTCAGCATTTTAATGAACTGAATAAAAACTTCAAGGGCATGGATTATTTTTTTTAATAATGTTTAAAAACATTAAAATACTTATGACGAAACTTTACATCTTTACTAAGATTTCGAAATGAAAATCACGAAATATTTTCCTCAAATACAAAAACATTCTCAAAACACAATAACTTTGAAAATTCCGTTCCCACTTAAAAAAATGCAATTATAAAATATTTAATGATTATTCTGGAAATAAAAAGAGAGATTCAATCACTTTAAAAAATTGGAAAATACACTTCATTTTATTTTATATCCATATGAAACAGAATTTGAAGCAATGGATTTAACCAAATTTATGTGGCTAGGTATCGATAATTTACAAATGGAATCAGTGGAATTTCAAAGCAGTGTAGTATAGAAATCCCAATTTGAAGACCGTATGAAAACTATTTTATTCAATGGACTTTGTAAAATTTTCTAATGAAAATAGACTTGACAGGGAATCAATTAACTTCAAAATACATTAAACTTATGAATACGAAATAAGAACCGCAGAATATAAGAAATATATATATATATATAACTCAAGAGCCAAAACATTATGACCACCCCTACATTTTGCAGTTAACTCGCCCGGAAGAGGTGGAAGGCACGTGATCAGGTGGAAGTAGTATTTAACTGCTGCTGGAGAGTCTGAAGAATCATTTTTTCACTTACTTCTGTGTGTGACAGGAAAGGCTGCGGATCTAAGCGACTTTGATAGAGGGCAGATTGTAATGGCTCGAAGGCTCGGAACAAGTATTTCCGAAACTGCACGACTCATGGGTTGTTCGCGATCTACAGTTGTTAGTACTTATGCAAAGTGGATGAATGATGGTGAAACCAGCAGTAGACGACATGGTGTTAGACGTCCCAACGTTATCAAAAATAAAGGTCGTCGGAGACTGTCTCGCATGGTGAAGCAAAACCAGAGCCAGACAGTGGCTCAGCTGACAGCCCAATACAATGCAGGGCCAAGTAGAATAGCATCGGAGCACACTGTTCAGAGGATACTATTGGATATGGGGCTACGCAGCAAAAGTCCCACTCGTGTGCCTTTGCTGACCAAGCGTCATCACCAACTGCGCCAGCGCTGGGCCCAGGAACATTGCGACTGGTCCATGGATCAGTGGGAGAGAGGTGCCTGGTCAGATAAATCACGGTTTGTCATTCATCACGCCGATGGCCGTGTCAAGATACGCCGTCTTCCAGGCGAACAGTTGCTCCCTCAATGTACAATAGGTCATACATAGGCCGGTGGTGGCGGTATTATGCTTTGGGGACGTTCTCTGGGACCCGTGGTTGTGGTAGAGCATCCATCTTGAGCAGACCATGAATGTTACAGGGTATCTGAGCATCATTGGGGACCAGTTGCACCCTTACATGGCCTCTGTTTTTCCAGCTGGAAATGGAATGTTCCAACAGGACAACTCCCTGTGTCACAAGGCTAAAATTGTATTGGAGTGGTTCCAGGAACATGATGCTGAATTCCAGTTAATATCCTGGCCACCTAACTCACCGGATCTCAATCCGATAGAACACATTTGAGATGTCATGGGACGGCAGCTCAGAGTTCAAAGACCACCAATTTGCAATATCTCAGATTTGCGTGACCGTTGCTTAAATATCTGGTACAATCTGTCTCCGGCCATCTACCAAGGACTTGTGGACCAAGGCGGGTTGAAGCTGTGTTGCGCGCCAAAGGTGGGCCAACTCGTTATTAATATTTCATAATACATATTGTATGTAATTTTCGTTATACCTTGTACATTAAAACACTTATTGCCACTTGCACCAAATACTAAAGAATTTTTAAACCCATTAAAAATTTTTTAATCATTAAACCCCACCCAATTTTACCCATTAAGTAAATGGAATTTTTTAAAGATGTTTAACTTTAAAAACACCCACTTAAATTTTTTAAGTTAATCTCTGGTGCAAACTGGCATTAGTGACCCACAAGCTAGTACTAACAAAATATGAACAAAATTTGACCCACGTCTCAAAAAGGTTCGCCATTTCTGGTATAGGACTTGATGTAATTATGTATATATTGCTGGTATACTCTTTCTTCGCACGGCTGAATGGGAAAATATAACAAGATTGAAGGATAAAAGAAATTTTTACGATATCAAGATTAAATTGATATTGTGAATAATTTTTAAAAATTTTTCAAATTAAACTGGAAGGAAAGATAAATTTTGCAAATAAAAAGTAATGTAAGCAAACGAAGCCGAAAAAGCCAGCATTTTCCAAATTCATTTCTTACTAAAAGAATATATAAATATTTCCCCAAACCACACTTATCTAAGCATTATTTTTCAAATCTGCTGCGGTTGACTATTTCCACCAATCGCGTTCTTGGCGGATGTTTTTTCAATAAAATAAATATGTCTGCCAAATTTTAAGCCAGTAAGAAATACTTCCGGAGGTTGAAGGATAAGATGTAAGTGGGTTCTTTTTTTCTTACACACACACACATTCCACAAAACTTGGGATGCCCGCTCATTAAAAGAGTGATCTCAGCCAAATTGGTTTAATAATTCTAAAATGACGCAAGACTCTTTTTGTCTATATCACCTCTGTAAACCCCTTGGGTGTCGACAAAGAAAGGAGGGGACAAGGGAAAGCAAGTTGTGTATACTTACCTCTGTCCATATAAAACACATCTAGAATCAGTATACACAGGGGTTAGTGAATTAGAAGGACAAATTCAGAGGGGTGATAGAAGGCAGAACTGAGACGACGTATCACCATAGAACACGGGGTCGCAAACCACGTTTAGTCGGAATGATATCGCAAAAACAGTTATGAAGGGTGGGATGCCGAGTGGAATAAAAAGGTTCATTAAGAGGTAAGAAATACATTTGTTGGACGTAAAGCATGTTTCCTATACGGACAATGCATCAAACCTCGACGTCAAAAATACAGCAACAAATGATTTTCCCAGGAATTTTAACACGAAACAAAAATCGCTTGACACGAAAAAAAAAATTTCTTTCTGGGAATGATCAATATTCAGAAAACACCAGCCACGCAAGCGAGATTTGAGAAGGATATCAAAAGAAGGAGAAGTGGCTACCTTAGCTATTAAATACACTCAAAATAGCCCGTGAGAAGCCATTTTTATTTTATTTGAAATACTTTCCCCTTCCACTCCCACAAACGACACACAAAAACATCTCATCTCACACAGTTGACTTTGGAATTCGGTGGCAAATACATTGCAGTGTAATTAAAAATCAGTGAGTTTGGTTCGTGCTTTTATACTGCTGCCCACACAAATTGCAACTCCAAGGCAGTCCATACTTATCAAAGTGAAATATATTTGACAGATAATATGTTATACAAAGATCGAACGGTTAAATTTACAGTCTGTTGTGACGTGTGGATGATGACAAAATCTGTAGTTAGTTTAGCCGCCATTATTGGCTATAACCGCTGCCACACGCCTCGGCATAGAATCAAAAAGGCTTTAGATGTATCCTTGGGGTACAGCAGTATATACCACTTCCACGTATTGCCAAAGTTGATCTGGAGTAGCAATGGGTGCTGAATCCCGGACCAGTCGTTGTGCAAGGATGGAACACACGTTTTCGATTGGCGGTAGATTGGGTGAACAAATAGGCCAAGGAAGCAATGGACAAAGAATAACTCTTGAACACACATTGCGTGCCATGCGTGGTCGTACAATATCCTGTTGGAATATGACTTATGGCAAGCGTTAAACGTACGGGAAGGGCTCTAACATGTCAGACATGTAGCGCTGGCTGTTCAGTGTACCGGCAATGCATACTAGAGAGGTGCGACAGTGAAATCCAATACCACCTCAAGCCATGATACCGGGAGCAGGAGCAGTGGGGCGATGCATAACACAAGAGTTAAGCGGCCTCTCACCACGGTGTCTCCAAACTCGAAACTAACCATCGTGGTGTTGCAGGCAGAAGCGAAATTTTTAAGGAACACAATGCCATTCCATTCCGTTGTCCATATCCTCTGTTCATCGCTCCATTGGCGGTGCAAATGCCTGTGGTTTCCAGTCAAGGGTAAACGAAGCAAATGACGTCTTGTGGACATTCCATTCTGCTGCAAACGGCGTCGAATGCGGACACCGAATGTTGCTTAACTGACTGAATCTGTTGTTCTATAGTTCGTGATGTGGATGCGCGATCCATCACTGCCATGCTCACATTCTGTCTGTCATCACGGGCAGTGGTGTAACGAGGTGGGTATGATGAGCTCCGTCTGTCCATCGTTTCCTCCTGTATCCAGCGATGACAGATCTACATCACAGTTGCTTGGTTTCGTCCAACACGTTGATCTATTTGTCTGAAAGATAATACACAATCCTTATAGGCTACTATTCTTCCTCGGTCAAATTCAAAACCTTGGTCAAAAGACGCTCGATGTTTTTCACGAGGCGAGGTCCTTTATATACTACGCTAAGGTGACGCTATGGCCACCCGTGATGTGCGTCTGTGCTATAATGCTAATGATTTGCATATTTCATGGCCGTGAGCGTATGCTGTAAATATCATTTCGCTTGCATGCTTTCTTCAGGTATTGCCCTCTGAGTGGCCAGCAATGCATTTCTAATTTAGAAGAATTTTTTTACGAGCACAATAATAAAGACTTCAGGGGGAAATCAAATTGTTATTTCGTTTAAAACTAAAATGGTGCTAGTGTGTAAATGGAGCCTTTCTTGTGAATGTTTATGTTTCATTTATTTTTTATTTAATACATGCATACATATGTATTTGTGTATATAAAATGTACTCTAATAAACTTAATTTTGTTAAATATATGTTGTTTTTGCAATATCCTTTAACACGAAAAAATAATTCGGTCACCTCAGTTTCGTGTTAAACTATTTTCACAGTATATGATTTAACAATTTCGAGTCAAATGATGTGAAAAGTAAAATCACATTCTAAGAAAATGCTGATTTCCTTGTGGTTTGCGCTGTTTATATACTGTGTGTCGAACATCATTAAGTCAATTGCAGTTATTCCTCGACTTACGCTACTCTGACATACGTGAACTTAGAATTATGCGGTTTTCAAATCTTGTCGATTAATCCTTTGTTTGAGCGTTACCACAATTCGATTATTCACTTCCCTCTTCCTGTTTAGCTAATGTATATGTTCGGGTGTATCACGTGGAATCGAAACATAGCCATAATATTTATTTTTTGTTATTTACTTCAAATGTACAGAGTCTGTGTTTATTATTATATGTTATAATTGGTATATCGTGTTTGTTATATGTATTATATCTAATCAGATTTGTGTGTGTGTGTGTGAGAGAGAGAGAGAGAGAGAAACGGTTATGTCATATAAACGAAGTAGAACTGATTCTTCTTCTTCAAAAAAAGAAACTTTATCTTAGGAGAGAGAATGTAAACTTTACATTATTAAACAGCTCGATGTAAAAATAAAAGTTTCTGAATTAGGGAAGAAGTTGGGATGTATATATACACGACAGAAGGCCTCAGTTTGATTGAAAGGGGGTTACAAATTTTAGAAAATATACAGACCAAACGAAGAGCGTATTCTTTCAACAAAACAAGCAATATTATTAACATACTACTTTGGAACTTGTGCGGGAGAAAACAAAATCTTTGAAACGACAGAGTACTTTGTTAGATTTTATGAAATTTTCTACATTTAAATAATTTTGGTTTTTTGATTTTGTGTTTGTGTCATCTAAGGTTTTATTAAACATTTTTTTTCTAAATTATTATTTTATTTCGTCTCCAAACATAATTAAAAATAATTTATATGTATTTATGTGTGTATTATACCCTGACTTATGTGGCTATCACTCAGTCCCACTCTTTTCGAGTAAGTTCTTGTTATTACTGTGCATAAGCCGACCGAAACGAGAAAAGCTTAGACATGGCTTCCTCGAAAGACGAGCTCATTTTATCGTATGGAGAAACGGAAACACTCTTCTATGGTTGTTAATTAATAAGTTATATATATACTGTAAAATCCGGTACATAACGAGCACCGCTCTATAACGCGCATCTATACTTTCAAGCTACAATATTTAATTTTTAGGTATAATCGCAGAGCATAACGCGCCCCTTTTCATACGAAGAAACCTGAAATATTCCTTTGTAATGATGTTATGTTTTGTAGTCATTATTCGAGGTAATATTCCAAACTTGAGAAAAATAGTATATTTCATGAACTACAGCCCTTTAAGTTCATAAGGGGAATGCCGTTTCTTTAAGATAAACAGTATTTCTATATATGTAGAAGCCTAATATATTTTTCTATATTCATCTTTCTTTTTTAAATTTTTCAAACTCTTATTTTTATACCTGGCGTATAACGCACACTCGCAATGTTCGACCTTTTGTTAAAAGTACGCTTTATACACCGGGATTTACGCTGTATAGATATATATTTCTTTTATTCTGATATTGTATTTTATTTAGCAACATAATCCTGATTTCAAAGCATATCGAACAAAAATACAGAGAGTTTTAAACTGTTTATTTAGAATTTTTTTTAAAAAATTGGTTTTTTTCAATTTTTACTATTTGCTCACTCTCTCTCTATATTTATCTTGTTCAAATTTTCAATCATTAATAAAATGCATTTTAAAGCACTCAACTTAGCTGAAAATTTATATGCACATTTATTTTGGATGACAATACAGTATATATAATTTAATTATAATTAATAAGAATTAATTGATTAAAACTAATTATTCAAAGAATTACAAATACAGCCACATTGGCATCATTTTTGGCGACATAGCGTCCCTGTTGAAAAGTCAAAACTTGAAAAGGTTTTTTCCTCGCATATTAAAGCGCTCTTTTGAGCTGAAATTTTTTACACACTAATGTTTTGGGTAGCAATACGATAATTTAATTAGAATTAAAATTATTCACTGAATTTAATTATTTAAAGAGTTACAGATACATCCACGTTGGCTTCATTTTTAGTGACTTAGGTCAAACTTTTAAAAGATTTTTTTTTTTTTTTTTTTACATTTTAATGCTGAACAGCTGAACTGAAATTTGAAATACACGGTTGTTTTGGATGCAAATGCGATACTTTATTGATAATTAATAAAAATTAGTTTCCCCTTAACAAAATTTGCGTTCCCGTCATCTGTCTTTCTTTTTATTTTTAAAATTTTGTTGAAAAAGACACACAAATATCAGTCGAGTATTGACTTAATAGTGCAATGGGCAAGTTACTAAACTGTACACAAAAATGAGTCTGAAAATTCGATTGCCAGATGATATGAGCAATCAAGGAAGTCTTAAGAACTCTTGAGGCCCTGGGCCCAAAGACATCTTACGAATTTTGTGGCCTTGGGCCCCTATTCAAAAATAGACTCAACCTGTGACCCTTAAATTTAGACAGTATATAGCGCACATTGTCAAATATTCATACAAACTGTAATCTGAAATAAATAAATGTGTATGACTCATAGTCTCACAAACCTAGGCACAAACTGTCTCAACCGACTGCTACCCATCAACTAAACGAGTGATGATGGTTTATTTCACAATGCTTGGACAACGGTCATCACATAATGATGCAGTCTTGCTACTGTTACCAGTTGACATGTAGTTTGAAATTCCCAGTTTGGAGAATATGTCCGGGAATAACATTCGATCATTAAAATTATTCAAATCATGATCGAGTAGGGAATGAACGAGGCTCCCACTGAGGTAGAGGCCCTGGGTCCAAGCCCAGTTGGCCTATGCCTTAAGACGTCTCTGTGAGTGGTGAAAAGTTGGTGGTTGGTTGGTGGTTGATCAAGGCACATTTCAAATGGTTTTATTCTACATTTTCTTTCTGCAATTCTTCATATAAAAAATTATTCAAGAACATTTGAGTTAAACAATTGAAACTTTTCTTTCGATAGTAACAGTTGCAATTATTTAAAACTTAATAAATTTCTGCTCTGAATTTCTCTACTCCATTCCCACTTAGGTAATTCAGAGTTCAAACAACATCTCCGTCATCAATAGTCTTTTAGGTGCTTGGTTGGATATAAATCATCAGTCAATCAATGGATAATCTGCTAAATTATGAGATTTATTGTAAATATTCCATTGTTGTAAATCAATTCGTTTGAATATTAAATGGACAATTTAAACTATAAAAGTATTTTATTCTGAATCATACTACACTAATGTCCAAAATTAAGGTCACAAGCGTGGTATTCGATATAATTCTAAATTGTTACTAGTAAAATTGATAAAACTTATATTTTATGCCTTTTAAAGAACGGGTAGAGCAATATAAGTTCAATATTAAATTTCGATTTAGGAAGAGAATTTTTTTAGCGTTAGTTTTTGTAAAACTACTGGAGTGAGACAGTTTTAACTACTGGAATTTTGCTCTGCAGAGTTTTGTGAATATTGTCTTAAAACAAACAACCTCGCCCGTTTACAGTGACAGCAAATTCTCATAACATTTTAGATGATTCCTTTTGTTGGAAAACCATTCGTAGACTTGATGCTAGTTAGTCTCAAACAGAGGTGACTTTGTAAGAGATGACCCGTGCCATCCCTTATTGTGAGAGGATCGGAAGGAAGATTACCCATAGTCAAAACTAACTTTTTTTTATTAAAAATTCTCAACGAAGACACAAATTCAACATTTCAAACTGAAAAAATGCACCAATTACTAAATATGTGAAAAAATCGTGGGATAGACGAGATACTAGGAGAGTTAATAAATTGGATTACTTACACGTTTAGACAATGCACCTTCTAATTCAATTTGATCTATTCCAAAATTAACTCTTAATTGACCAAATCGTCAATTTTAAAATTAATAAATTAAGTAACGAAGTTCTCTTGCCTAGCTTCACGCCAGAGGCGTATTAAGTGGCTGGTGGCCTGAAGGGGCCCCGAGCTTGATGGATTCTAGTTATAAATTCAACGTGTGACAAAAAAAAATCTTGAACAAATTTCGCAACTCCAATGATTTCCACGCATTTGAGTCATGTAGCAGCCCTAACCATCTTCCTTTCGTTTATATGTATTGTTGCAATCTGTACAAAATTTTCGCGTGAGATTTTGCATAAAATTTATTTCGAGCAAGCGAATACTATTCAAGTCAAACTAGTTCATTTTTAGTTCACAGCCTTGCTTATTTGCACTCGGATACATCTTACACTGATGGGAAAAAATCCCATCTCTAAGAATAAATTCGTCCAGACTTACCACCTGATCGGAACATCTGCTAATGCACCTCAGGGCCCAAGGTCACGTATACTAATATGGGCACAGTAAGCTTTGGCCCTCATGGGCTGTTGCGCCACTAAGTTAAGTTAAGAAAAAGTTATTGTAGACGAATGAAACTTCGACAATACATTTGTGTAAGTAACATATTTAAATGATTAAAGTGTCAAAAACACAGGTTAATATAAGCATGAGAAGAGCCATGTCAAATCTGAAAGGATGGTACATTAAAAACTGTTGAAACTGCCAGAATTTTAAATGCAAGCATGCAAACGTGCATGCAATGTGTCGTGCAAGTACTGCGTATCAATTTGTGGGATGGAATCGCATGCATGTTGCTCTTTATAGGTCATTGTAAGGTTGTTTACTTCTGGTTTTGGTCAATGCTGTCTTTGCTATCCAGTGATGTTCCATTCGTGATCGATTGGAGAAAGACCTGGTGATCTAGCAGGCCAAGGTTAACATTGACACTCCATAGAGCCTGTTGGGTTACGACTGGGTATGAGTGTGCATGTTATCCTGTTAACAACCATTTAATGATGTTTATAAATGATAGTGCAACAGTTTGAATCACCAGACTGACGTACAAGTTTTCAGTCAGGAAAAATGAAATGAAAATTGTTCGCGAATGCCCCGGCAGTCAAAGAAAATTGTTCGCGCTAGACCATAACTCTAGGTACAGACCCAGTTTGTCTAGTCCACAGAAAGGTTATTTTCTGGCGCTGACCTGGCCTTCTTCTAAGCAACATACAGCCATCACTGCAGTGGCGTAATGTACAACATAACCCTCACATCGAAATTCATGCCATACCAAAAGTTTACTTTTCAGGAGGGCACTAATATTGTTACATTACGCCGTTACGTACTGCATCGCTGGCATGAAGACAGAAACAGCTTTGATCATAAAACACAACACATCGCCTCTAAGTTCTTCAATGATCTCTAATGTGACATCACTGAAGTCACAGATGTCAGTGATTTGGAGCTAATGGTATGAACGTTACAGGGCGTCTGGCTGGGAGCTATTTTTCAAACAATTGATTTGCTACAGTTCAATGTGCTCACTCTAATGCTGAAAATAGCTGTAATTTCTTCTGCAGATGCACTACGATGTTCCCCAGCCATGTGATGAATACGTCGTTCTTCTCTGTCAGTGGTGACCCGTGCGTGGTTGAACCATAATTTTACTGAGGTAAAGCTTTCCCAAAATCACTGCTGTCACCAATTATGCACAGTGGATAGTTTCCTGCCAAGTCTTTCAACAATTATCTCAGAAAGAAAATCCACCTTTCCTTTTCCTTATAACACTGCCTCGTTCAAACTCAGTGAGCTGTTGATAATGGATTCTTCGTCTTCATAAACTCTTTTTGGACTAACATCAACTCACTACGCCAAATCTTAACGACAAATAATACTCACGAACTTTATACCGCGTATTTAAAGTACACGATTCGTATCCTCAAAGAGACACAACTAGCGCAACACTTATGCGCCTAACGCGAAATTTGAATCTTTCGAAATCATCTTTCAGATGATTTCGAACGCCTACCAAATTTCGTTGATGTAACACAGTTCCCTTGGTGATGAGATTTTTATTTTCATCTGTGTGTGTATTTTACTAATGAAGATAAACGAAACAAAAAAATGAAGATAGTAAAATATATGTCTAGTTCAAAGCAAAGTACCTCAAGCTAGTTGAATTTAGGCCTTAATGGCAAGATTAAGATAAATAAAAGCGGTACAGGCTGAAATCCATGATACGAATGAGGGAAAAACACCATAATACTGAAGTCAACTTCCCTTTTGAAACAGATGGACAAATATGAAACTTCCATAATGACCATGATTGGAAATACCATAACCAGAGAACAAATGCTACTAGCAAATCATTATGATTTGAGTGTGAATTATTAAAAGGATTTACTCTACTAACATCTCTAGAAAACTCTATCCAAAATTTCATAAATGAATTTGGAAAAAGGGAACAAAGAGCAACTGATTTATTAGGGCTCTCGTCTGAAGAAGAAACTGGACAAGCTAACAGGCAACAAAAGAGAAAAATTATTTTCGGTAAAAATAAAGAAGTCCCTCAGTTATGAATTTTTAAAAGATTAGAAAATTTCATAGTGAATTTCTTTCATGTCATATGTGATTGGGCAAGAGCAGAACTATCTCGAAGGGCTAAGATTTATGAAACTGTTAAGAATACTTTACTGTATTTTTCGACGAGAGATTATCATACCTGAAATTAAGAAGAAACCTACACAAACCTAAAGGAAACTTACAAAAATGATATTAAATCTTTTGTCCCCTTCTGTTCACATTTGCAAAGGTCGTGTGATGTGCAACATGCCTGTCCGGGTAACGTTCCTGGTACAACCACCGAGTGGCGTGCTCATTACAATCCATAACTCTATACACGATCAGCATGTTCTCCAGTTCTTCGTTTGAATAAGAGCTCATCCTAATACACCGGCAAACGGATGCAAACGATGACTTCCAGCAGGATCTGTTTTCACCAAACCTTCTAATAAACGCTCTCTACCGCAAGACTTCCCGGAAGAATCTTTCAGAACTTAAAGAATTCCATGCAGTACCACTGTCGGACGTGTCAGACGAGTTCTGGTTGTAATTTCGAACACCTGTTGTAGTGCAACCTTTCAATAAAATGTTTTATGTCCTTTAAATGTGTTGTTTTTGTTCTTTTTCTCTGCTTCTTTGCACCATGATTCGCAACTACGGCATGTGCAACCATGCATTCCTATGTGGTTAAGTGTGGTCTCAGTACCCCTACACATCCTGTAAGTTTGTCGATCTGGTAGCGAACGACCCTGTATATGGAACAAGATGTTTTGAACAAATAGATACGGCAAAAATAATTGATGAATTTGCAAAAGAATCAAGAACTAAAGTTATGTAGCAAAATTGTAAGTTTTAAATTTGGTTAGCCATTGGGTCTTACTATTTTAGAAATACATTTTATTTTGAGAATTTAAGGTCAACGAATCTTTTCACTATTTTAGTTTTTCGACTCTTGAGCCTTTGGGTCTCACAACTTTTACCGCCAGGGGCCTCTAACTATCTTAATCAGTCTTTGCTTCACTGCAATCCTTTAGCAGCCTAACCTCTCTCCTTTTAACTCTAAAGTTTAATATTTATATACAAGTCTTAATTTACATAATCACTTCTTCATTGGAGGAGGAAAGCTTTCAATAGAATAAATTTTGAAGGCAATATTTTTCCCCAAGAGGACTGTTAGTAAGAAGATGTGACGTATCTATGCGGTTCCTTCTACTAACCCCTTGGAGATTCCTTTTGGGCCATCATTTGTTCAACCAACTTTCTCTGAGGACAGGAAGGGTGATTATGCAAATTAAGTTTAATATATGTATTCTGTATTCGCGAGTTTGAGAGTTAGTGAAGTGAGGATAGCTTGGATGTGAAGTTAATAGATGAGAAACTAAGTAAATCGGCAGTAAAACGTATACGTAAACAGTGAATGAAGCAAGAAGTTGGATTCTTAAAGAAGCGCTTAGTCCAACTGTTGGAGCCGTATTAACATTTATGCAAGGATAAGAAGACCACACGAGTTCAGGTACTGTGATCCTATTTCAAGTAGAAGTTAGAGAGTTAATTTATTAGTAAGGTCCTAAATTAATTAAACTTTGTATAAGTTATCGTAAGGGTATATTTGTATGATCGGATATATTATCCCCACGCCATCTTGTCTCACCTTCGTGATCTTACTGATCAAAATTATCTTATTTAGAGAGATAACTGAAGGAGGGGAGTTCTCTTTCATCCCTCCAATATTACAGAAATCAACAGATTTGGTGGCGAAGGAATTTTTGTCTGGGGCGGCATAATGTTGGGCAGTCGTACACCATTGCATGTCCTTCGATGCGGGTACTATCAGCGCAAGGCACTGTCAGACTGAGGTCCTTGAAGCCTATGTGAGGCTGTTAATTGGTGCTGAGACCAAATAAACTTTTTGCATGATAATATGTGGCCACACAGAGTTGATGAATTTCTTGAAGAGGACATTCACCATATAGATTGGCCCTCGAACTCTCCGGATATCAATCCTATTGAACACATTTGGGATGGCTTAGGAAGAGCCGCTTCTCAGCGTAGACTACCCCTACCAGGACCCCGAAATTGCGCTTTTGGAAGAGCGGGCTTTGTTGAGTTAAACATTTATTAATACGCATACAAATAGCACGGCAACTCGTTGTGAGGTTTGTAAAGTAGATTAACATAGCCATACATATTTTATATATATATATAGATAGCTTTTTCCCCAAGTAAATGCTTTATATCTGATTCATGATTTCACACTTTTTTTATATTCCCTCTATCATAATTCACAATTAAAAGCTTTTACATAGTGTTATGTTATTATATTCTTCTCAGATTGTGATATGGCGCTGTGCGAAATCACGTGGAAACACAGTGAATAGATAAGTTTTCGCAGATTTTATGTTTGTGATTTTAAATTTCGAGTGTACAAATAACTACAAATAACGTTTCAAATATCTTCTCTTTCCTCTATTCTTTCTTTGCTCACCGCTTTATATCCAATATCATTGTGATCACAACCGCAATGTAAAGGACTTTTATAAAAAACATTTGCTAATTAAAACTATGCTTATGAAAGTGATGCATTTGAGAGTTCTGAAAAGTTAAAATTGCTTATGTTGGGTTGGACAAGAATTATCTGTATGTATATAGGAGAAAAACGCCTCACTCTCTCGTCACAATATGTTTGGAAGTGTTAAACGTATAGTTTTGAAATTTGGTAAGCATATTTTTTGTTGGATAGAGATCCGCTAAGAACAGATTATCTGGAAGTCGACTTCTAAGGGTGTTTTTGGTGTTTTTGACCAAAGGTGTTTGGTTTGAGGAAGGTTTGAGCAAAGGTGTTTTTGACCAAAGTTCCTCTTTTTGAACTATTAATTCCCCAGAAGAAATTTGATAAGTTTTTTTTTGTATTGAGTGAGATCTGTTTAAGAACATCTTTGTGGAAATTGACTTTTAACGGAGGTTAAGAGGGTGTTATAGATAAAATAATACCCTATTTGAGCGAATAGACCTGCAGAGTTAAAATTTGGCAAACTTATTTATTTGAGTAGAGATCCACTATAAAAATTAGTTTTGAAATAATCGATGCAAGGAAGGGGGAAATTAATATGATGTTTCTAAAATATTCAAGTCCTTTCCTGTTCTAAAATCAAAATATGAGGTTCATAAGCATAATTTTAAATATGATTAGAAGAATGCAAGGCCTAAGAAATCAGTAACTTAAAGAGTGTTTAGTCAGACAATATCAAGAAATTTCTTGGGAAGCGGGTAGGTTGTGGCTAGTTACACCATAAAAGTAAATTAAAATTGTGATGGCCCCTACTCCCGCTTTTTCACTAATCCTATTGGAGAAAATACTTCTTTGAATGTAGCAGAGTTTAAAATCGCCTGCGGTGGAGAGAACTTGTTTTTATGCTAATTTGAGTGCTATTAAAATCCTTGCAAAGTAAGTGTTAGAGTTAGTCGTTAGGCTGCTATTATAGTGAGATTTACGAAGTGACTATCAGAAGCATTGATGATATCATTAAGAAGCTTTAGAGACTGGAATGCCCGGTTGACCCGGGCGAGAAATGGCGAGTGCTGTTTCATCGGATTAAACTTAGTCAAGTGATTAATTATTTGTCTAATAGAGTTGACATTTAATTGGACTGCTCCCTCGGTTTATAATCTTGCTTGATAGTAAATTGTTAAACATATGAAAAACTTAGTTATTTTTATAACAATATCTGTTCATTCGGAGTCCCAAACTACTTCACCTCGCGACAAAATAAACACGAAAAGCTTTTCTCTTTTTGATAGAATCATTTAAAAATTTCAATAGCTCTTACATTTATTGACAATAATTTTTTTTTGAAAACTCAAGAATAAAAGCAGCCGGTAGAATGAAACTTTAGAACATAGAGCTTCAATTTTGGAAGAGTTTGTTACGGGGACAATTTTTTAATAAATTTAATAAATAAGTATTTATTTTTAAGACAATCCTATCAAAAGCCTTAGAAATTAACTCAAAAGATTGCTTACAGTTTTTCATAAAGATTCAGAACCTTTTTACACTAACCAAAACCTTGCGATCTGATAAAGGCTTTTAATTGCAAAACTTTTCAAATTTAGCGCAATTAGGATTATTATGCACACAATTTTCTTATTTATTCCAAAAGCTAAAATTACTCTGAAGGTGACTTTCAATTAAAATGAGTAAGCGAAATTTTTGTGAGACCAGTTCTATTCTTCCATTTGCGCAACTTTATTTTCTTAATGCATACTTCTTGGATTTAATGATGAATGGATTTACCAATTTTTGTAGAATTATTTTATTCGGAATTATTTCATCATTATATTAATCATTAATTTCTCCATTTACTTCGTATATTTAATTTTAAAAAATTATTAGTACTACTAATAAGCATATCAAAATGTTCAATTTTACTCATTAAATTCCCTGAAAAGGAATCCTGTACATTTTTTCGACATCAGAGTTTTGCAAATTCATGTTTATTTTTTGAGTAAATTTTATGTTTGTTCTCTTTTATTTTATTTTTTATTTGTGCATCTGATTATCTTTTAGTGCGCAACTTCCATTTTCTAAGCATTTTGATAAAAAAAAAATTTTAACTTTCAATTATATAGCGACATATTAACCCTAATCTTTAATTTTAAGATAATGTATTAGAATTTTCGAATAATTAAACACATTTTAAAAATGTAATTAACTCAGTAATGAGACGATTTCTATGATAATAAATGTAATTAAAAATTCATTAAATTAGCAATTTGTTTTTCTTAAGAATTTAGTAAAATTTTTTATGTAATTTTAGCAACAAATTTGAGTTAACGAAATGAATGCAAATGTGTTAACTTTTTGGTAGACCGTTTTTGAAAATAGTAATTTTTTTTTCAAACAATTTTCTTGACTATCCAAAAAATATATTATATTTTTACTTTGTTTCATACAAATTTAAAAATAAGATGTAAAACATTTGGAATTAAAAAAAATAATTGAAAGAATCTAGTTTATTGCGATTTGCTTTTTATATCTTTAACAACGTGAACACAAATTTATTCGCAGTTTAATTTTAATTTTTCTATTTTGAAAATAAAATAAAATTTTCATAATCACAGGCAGACATGAGACACGAATCCACAAGACTCCCCCCCTAATGGGGCTGCGGATTCGTAATTACCATTGCAGACCTAGTCCATTTCCCAGGAACTGGTATTACTTTTTTAGTGTGCCACCTTATAGGAGGATATCAGTTGGACAGAATGTAATTTTGATGCCTACAGTTTCCTCCCTAGAGGGAGGCACCTGAGCTCTGCCGATGTGAAATTGTGAGTGAGTGAATATTAAGGTCGCACTGTTCAGCTACACGCGGGCTTTTGGCGATGGACCTCGTAATTTTGAACCATAGTCAAGCGACGCGGACGACACCCGAAGTGGCACCCCTTCTCCTAATTACCACACCACACCAACGAGAGGACGTTTGAGCTCTCGACAGATTTAACATGCACGGCGGGTCTTCAGCGGCACTGGGCTCGAACTCACAGCACGCCGGCCACGAATTCGTTACCTTGGCCACTAGGCTACCGCGACATCGATGTGAAATTGTATCAAGAGTTCAATTCTGCCAAAAGTAACCAAGCCAAACGAGCGATTTTTAGCATACCGCATAACCCTATGACATGGGCGCTGTCAATTTTTTGCATCATGAAAATCAACCGACTTGGGCCGGAGACGAATCCGTAAACAGCTTTGGCGTACAAGGCCAGCGTGAAACCAACTACGCCACCCCGCCGGGGCTTCCTGTCCATAAGAATGAATGAAATTGAAGGATGTGAGTTTTGTGTCATATTTATTCAATAGCTATCATCTGTTAGTTCTCTTACTGTCTGATACATTGGTTTTTTATTTAGACAACATCTTTTAAAAATTAATAGCAATACTACCCAAAATATTGAAACAATTTGTAATGATGAATAATTACTGAAAGAAATTAACGCGTTTATGATAATTAAGGGAACATGGTACGATTTAAGCAAAAATTTTTAATTTAAGGATTTTCAAAATATTTTTGGTTTTCCTCTATATGTGTATACTATGCAAAACATATTTTATGCTCAAAATTTCATAAGTAAGCCAATTAATTTTTTAAGGATAAACCTCCAAATTTGTAATTTTAAAATGCTACTCCTCCTACAAAAATTTACGCACAAACATAAAATTTGATTAACAGGTACGCCAAACTATGTATAACAAAAGTTGGTATGGGTTTTGCTATAACAAGATTGGTATTCGTACAATACGTCTTTTTATGAATGCTTATTGAAAATTCCTTAAAAAATGTATACATTCTGAGTTCAATTATTTTTGAAAAAAATAAATATTGCATTAATTCAAAAATGCACACCAATTTTTGTTACATGTGCTATTAGCAATGGGTAAAAAAAATATTCAAGGTATTATATATATATATAGGCACAATAGAAAAAAGTGTTAGTATTTTAAATGAAGACAAGCCAGTTATTTTATCTTTTTGAGATAAGTAAGTTTAAAGTTTTGATTTGCCAAGGGATGTGAATAAAAACTAACGAAAAAGCTATCATAATTCTGTGTTTTTTAAGTTTAGAATTTTCAAATTTTGTGAGGTTCTAGAAAAGTATATAAATAATAATTTCAGCTAAAAAAATTAAATTTGATTTTATGACCGATTTTTGTTAATTGAATCGTACTGTGTCCCCTTAATAAAAACAGAAATATATGTGTAATACTGATCTATAAACTTAAGGAAAAAGAGACTCACTCACTCACTCATCAAGATATTTCACAAACTATTAGGCATACTGACTCTAAATTTATCTGACCTATTCCTTTTGTTGAGTAAAGATTCCTAAAAAAGGAATTTTTGTGGAAATCGTCTCCCGGGGAGGGGTTGCTCCCGGGCGTGCAAATGGTGAAAATTCCGGTTTTTGAACTATTAGACCTACAGAATAGAAATTTGGGAAGCATGTTTGTTTTGTTGAGTAGAGACCCGCTAAAAAGAATTTTGAGAAAACTGATTTCTAAATGAGGATAAGGGGAAACTAAAGGTAAAAATATGCCATTTTTGAACTATAAAAACAAACTTTTAAAGATTGGAATATATTTAATAGCAATTTAACTTTTGAAAATAAGCTATTCACAATAATTATGAAACAAAATTTATTCCCCCCCCCCCTTTTCGAGCATCTTGAATCAATTCGAAAAAATCACTTTTTTTCTCCATGCACGAATTTTTATTTCTTGGGCGCTCCAATTTTTATCTTAATTTTATGCTAAGTAGGAATGACTTTGTAACGGATTCTATTCGAGGTACTTCTACTAATCCTCCTATTCTTTAAATGTGATTTTAGTTTAAAAACAGCTTTCCGTAGAGATTACTTGAATTTATGCAAATGTAAATGTGTTATTTAAGCCCTGATATTGGGGTGTGTGAGGTTAATCGTGAAATATCGGAATAATAGACATGATTTGCGACTACTAAATCGTGAATAACTAAACCTGAAATTAATATTAATCTTAGAATCCACCGGGAGTTGTGGAAATAAATAGCAATGAATCTGTACCAAGCTATCGTGGTTCGAGAAAGACGTGCATAAGGATACGATCCAAGACAAGTCTTTTTGAATAATATCATAAGTTAGATTAAGAACTTGCATTTAAGATTGCTCCCTGGGTCAAGCAATAAAGTTGTATGGTGACCTGTAGTTACCCCTTACATTCAAACCCTCCTGTATATCTGTAAACCCGGCTAGATGTGTAGGATGAACTAAATAATCTACAGACATAATGCCAATCTAATTTGATTTATTAATTCTTTTTACTGATAATGAACAAGCACAACACAAATTCTAATTAAGGTATATAACAATGGTAGAGTGCAGAGGTGAGATACACAATTGCGGGAATAATATTATGGAACTTCAACTGAATCTAAGAAAGCTTAAATACACTCATTTAAAACTACGCCGCACACTAATAATCAGCTTTTACTTAATCAATTTTACGATACCTGATTCCTTAATGGTTCGGTTCCTTCACGAAGAACTTCAGGCATTATCTTTAGCTGGATCAAATGACGATGGCTCCACGTTCCGTAATATTTAATTTCACTGCTTTTCAATCTTCACTAACCACTTCTCCATGCACACATCAAACGTATCAACTTCGCTTAACTTATCAACAACTACATGTCGACAGCTCACTTGCTTCACTTAACTTAACTAGACCTCTTACTTCATTCCCCTTCAACTCGCGAAAACCGAATTTATATAATATTCCTCATTTACATAAATCACCTTTAGTTTCTCGATGAAGGTTGGTTGAAATAAATATTTTGATTTAAAGAAAAAAGAAGATATTAGTAGAATCGCTTATAGATCCGTCACGGTTGTAAATCTATTGTGTTTATGTGGGTTTGAACTATATTAGATGCACATTTACTTCTGAGATTAGTTTAATACTATCTTACTGCACAGTACAACACATTATTATTTACAGATACATTTCTCATAGTTGCGTGGTATTTATATACAATCCTCCACACAGTCACAGTTAACAGTCTCTAACTGGTTGCAGTTAAACATACCACATCTCCTCCCTCCTTAAAGAACAAGTCTCTCCGGAGGTCGCCTGATTCTCCCGGAACGCCTAGGAAATGGCCTGTCTGGAACTGGTGGACTCCTCGTTTCGGAGTCAGTCTCTTTAACTGAAGACTGTGATAGATCTGGAACCGCAACATCAGTTGATGGCACTCCTTGTATGGAGAGATTGAGTGAGTGAGTGAGTGAGTGTTTGGTTTTATGGCGCAAGAGCCAAATCTGGCTAAGCTGCGCCAAACAATCTTTAAAACAATAAAAGTTTAAAATCATTAAAAAATTTAATTAAATTTCAGTTTAAAAAAAGGGTAAAATTTCAAATTCTTTATGAATATCAATTTTTAAATTTAAAAACAATAGATTTGTGGGGGGACTCCCCACAAAGTTTTGTAAGTATTATTGAGAAATAAAAGCTATTTTCTATGTTTTGTCGGCGTTAAAAGTAACATTCCCATGCAATAATTTTTACCATCTTTTTGCACAATACTATAATCTGGTTCAATATCCTCTTCTCTCCTTCCACGTCGTACATAATCGTGTCTTCCTCATCCGTAGTATATACGACAGAAGCCGACTTTCTGGGTTTATGTGGGGTCATCTTGAATTCAATATTTTGTTTTGCAGTATTTTTAGGTGGACGCTTTTTCTTACGAGATTTTGAAGTCTGAGATGTAGAAGGTATGGCATTAGATGTAGTGGCAATGGTTTGTTGCTCTGTTTCAGTTGGTAAAGGTGTAAACATAGATACTGTGGGTGAAGAAATGACTTTATTGGATGAGGAAGATGCAACAGAGGTAGATAGACTTTTAGATACAGTGGGTGAGACTGTAAACATAGGGCAGGTAGAAGGGGAGATTATTTGGTTGGATGAAGATGATGTAACACATTCAAGAAGACTATTGGACGTGGAAGGAGTATTAATAATCAAAGGAATAGGTGGTTGGGACTCTGATGAGGGTGTAACTACAAAAGAGGATGGTAAGAGTTGTGCCAGGGTTGAGGAAGATGATTTGGTAATTGTAGTAACTTTGGAACATATAGTTTGCTTTGAACCGGATATCAATGGCTGTAATAATTTTAAAGGCGGGCATATTATCTTTGTAATATTTTCATCTGTTTGGGATGATTTGGTTAAGGTTGAGGGTTTGGCAACCTGAGCGTAGCTTTGAGTTAACTGTGGAGCTATTAATTTTCGTGCTTCTGGATATGAGATATTTTTATGTGTTTTGATTTCTTGAATTTGTTTTTCTAATTTCCATTTTGAACACAGTTTGGAATCTGATGGATGGGGTTCTGAACAGTTAATGCATTTTGGCTCTAGATTGCAGTCAGTGGAGGAATGCCCAACAGACGCACATCTAGAGCAAGTAAGTTGTCCACGACAGGATGTTTGTGAATGTCCGAACCTCTGGCACTTGAAACAGTGCAGAGGATTCGGAATATATGGACGGATTTTACAATTCAAATAACCAGCTTTAATAGTTTTGGGCAGAGAGGGGCTGCTGAAAGTTAAAATTATATGTTTTGTAGGGATAATTGTAGCAACTTTTTTAATTGTAATTGTCCTGACCTGAATCACACCCTGATCAGAAAATCCTTCAAGGATTTCTGCATCAGGAGTGTTCAACAAGTCAAAATCAGAAATGACACCGCGAGAAGTATTTAGAGATTTGTGAGGACTTATTCTTATGGTAGAGTCGAGAAAAGATTTGGCAAGTAAAAATGACTTCGTTTGTAAAGCAGAACATGTTTCAATTAATAAATCACCGGATCGCAAACGTTTTACTGATTTAGGTTCGCCACCTATTCCAATAAGTGCCTTATGAATGTCGACTTTTTAGACATTTCATCGTTTTCCAAGGATATTATTAAAAATCTTACTTGTTTAGCAACTTGATTGACGTTAAGAGTGGGTAAATTAAGGCCTTTACCCTGGCACATCAGCATTGGATCCATAAAAGAAAACGGAAATTCATCCTGGCGTGCCTCCACCCACCACGGAGTCCAACAAGGGAGGCAGTGTGCCGGTCATCTGGCAAATGCTAGGCTCGGCGCTTACCTGGAGTACACCCAGAATATAATGCTACAGCATCAGGGCGAGGATCCAACGGGTAAACCCGCCACCCCTTATCTGCAGCACTAACCCTACAGCAATGTCTCTCCGGGGACACCGAAGAGAGGTACCACCAGCCGATTGACAGGAGCGGGCTCACTCCTGCCACCCGTCTACAGCGAAGCGTGGGCCAAAGGGAACGCAAAAGGTATCCCCAGGACACCATTTTCTTCCTTACGGGACGCCGCACACGGCAAACATGCGGGTTGGAAAACCAACGGTGTTAGTCGAAAACGAATAAATCAACATAAGCAAAATATTTATATAAACTGAAGAAAAAAGACACCAAATTAACGCAATACAAAATGTAAACAAAAATATGTTAATAATGGATAAGTAATCAAATTAAATAAATATATATAAATTTCAAATAAGTACATTTAATATCTTTTAATATGTGATCTAGACGTGAAAAGAAGAAAAGGAAAAATTTAATGACAGAAAGAGGGTCGAAAATAGAGAAGGATCACTAGGGTACCCCGGGATTGTGAAGCCCGTGTTTACGTAAGACAGTAAACCCCTTGGGAAAAGGAAAAGATCACTATAGGGTACCTCGGGATTGTGACACCCGTACTCACCTAAAGAAGGTGAGCCCCCTGAGGGGCTCCTTGTATGGAAGATGAACCCAATTCCTTGTTCAGATCCTTAGAAATATCTTCCGCCGTTTCTGCATGCTGAATATTATAGTTGTTTTCTCGAACCTCTGCTGATGGAAATCTCTGGTGAATAATTGGGATGATGTTTTCTTACACTTGATCACCCACTGGACGGATCTGATCAACATGTCGTCTCACTAAGGTTCCTTGAATATCAATGATGTAGTGGAGCACGCCATCCTGGTTTACAATGGTACCAAACTTCCATCTAGTATTAGCTGCTCTGTAAACTCTTACAGCCACTCCGATCTCCAACATCAAATTTCCTATCTCGGAATTCGAAATTATCTCTTCGTAATTTATTCTGAATTTTTGTTTTCAATTCAGGTAAAAGTAAATTTATCCTGGTTCTAATGTCTCTTTTTAGGAATAACATGGCTGGACTATGTGTTGTAGTTACATTAGGATTAGGAGCTTTTTGGTATTGCATTAAAAATGTACTTAATTTCTGTTGTATAGTACCTTCGTATTTATGCATAGCTCTTAATGACTGCTTTAAAGTAGCAACATAACGTTCTACTTGTCCATTACTAGAAGGTTTGAAAGGTGCACTAGTTTTGTGCTTAACTCCATTTCTTCGCATAAATCGCTGAAATTCATAGGATGTAAACTAGATCCATTATCGCTGACAAGTACCCTAGGTAATCCGAATCTTGCAAAACTATATCGAAGACATTCGATGGTTTTCTTGGTTGTGGTTGTCTTCATAGGATACACTTCTAACCATTTGGAATGAGCGTCAACGATCAGAAAAAACGTGTGTTCAAAAATTGGTCCAGCAAAATCTACATGAATACATTCCCAGGGCATACTGGGATATTCCCAGTAATGAACTTTAGCTTTTGTGGGATCAACCTTATATCTAGCACAATCGACACAGTTTTTTGCAGCTTCTTCAATATCTTTATCTATATTTTTCCAATAGACAAACGATCTAGCTATAACCTTCATTTTTACTATTCCTAAGTGTCCAGCATGTAATTCTTCCAGAACATTCTTCTGAAATTTCCTTGGAATACAGACCCTTTGTCCGTACATAATACAACCATCCTCAATTGGTATACTGGGCTTCACTCCCTTGCAAATCTTTACCTTCCCTTAAGGCTTTTAAGAGTGGACCCAGCTGTATATCTTTACCTGTCACCTGTCGTAACTCCTTAGAAGTAACAGGTAATGCTTCAATCTGTGACATCTGAAATATTGTGATGTCATCTTTAACCTCAAGCTCTTCCGATGTTTTTGGTAACCGAGAAAGAAAGTCTGCATTTCCGTGTTCAATCGTTTTACGGAATATTATATCAAACTCAAATGACTGCAAAATTAGCGCATAATGTAAAAGTCTGGTAGCTGCCAACACTGGTAAACCTCTTTTTAAACCAAAAATAGCTATCAAAGGTTTGTGATCCGTTATCAAAGTGAATCTTCTACCTTTCAAATATAGATAAAACTTTTTTACTGCCCAAACTATTGAAAGAGCTTCTTTATCAATTTGGGAGTATTTTTTCTCGGACCCAGATAAAGTTCTTGATGCGAACGCGATCGGACGTTCAGATCCATCTGGATATACGTGTGACAGAACACAACCAATACCAACTGGAGATGCATCACTAGCTAAAGTTAAAGGTAGGCTAGGCATAATGCACAAAAACTTTAGGTGAACAAATTTCCTTCTTTATTTGCTCAAAGGCAACCTGGCAATCCTTCGACCATAAAAACCTAACACATTTTTCTTTGTCAAATTATTAAGAGGATTAGCAATAGTACTTAAATTTTCACAAAATTTCCCGTAAAAATTAACTAACCCTCAAAAACTTTTTACTTCATGAACATTCTTGGGTACAGGAGCATTAATAACGGCTGAGAATTTTTCGTTAGTTTTATGTAACCCTTTTGAATCGACTCTATGCCCAAGAAAATTTATTTCATTCTGGAAAAACTTACTTTTATTTAAATTAAGCTTTAGCCCGTGTTCTCTACATTTCTTTAAAAATTCCTCTAAGCTGTAAAATGCGAAATTTCATCGCTCCCTGTTATTCTAGCGCATCATCCATAAATACTTTAACTCCATCCATACCCTGAAATAGTCCGTCAACATAGCGCTGCCAAATAGCAGGTGCTCCATTTAATCCATATATATATATATATACATAAGTCTTTTACAAACATATAATCCCTTGTGGGTATTTATAATCATTAATTTCTGACTTTCGGGATGGACTTTCATTTGCAAATATGCATGCTTAAAATCTAATTTTGTAAATTGTTTTCCCCATTTAAACTACCAAAAATTTCTTCCAATCTTGGTAAAGGATGCTGAGGGACAATTAAATTTAGATTCAGGGTTATTGAATAATCGGCACATAATCTTATACTACCATCGGTTTTAACAACAGGAACTACTGGGGTTGCCCATTCAGAGCTTTCGACTTTTTCTATGATACCCTCTCTTTCAAGTCTGTCAATTTCGTTTTCAACTCTACCTTTTAGAGCAAAGGGTACAGTTCGAACCCTACAAAATATAGGTTTTACTCCAGGTCTGAGTTTTAATTTAGCCTCATAATTGCTTATTTCTCCTAATTTATCGTCTAAAATATCCTTATACTCTCTTAGAAGGTTATTTAAATTTTGTTCGGTTTTTGCTCTAATAGCTTTAATAGCCGGCCAATCTAAATGAATTTTATAGAGCCATTCCCGACCCAGAATAGTATCCAAGTTTTCTTTCACAATGTATAAGTTTAAGTTTACTTTTTGATTTTTATATTGTACCCCTACAGTAACATATAATAATAGTATTAATGAATCTCTCTTATATGTTTTAAAAACTATTCTTGTAGGTCTAATTTGTTTATTTGAAATTTTCCTGAAATTTCTAATACTCATTACACTAACTGCTCCCCCCGTATCCAATTCCATAGAACAACTTTTGTTTTCAATCATTAAATTTATCATAATTGGAGGTCGTTTCGGTTCTTCCTCGTGTAATACACAATCCTGAATTTTTAATTCGTATTGTGGAATTCTATTTTTATCCCCAACTTCATCTAATAGGGTTGCCTGTTTTTGTTTAACCGGTTTCGCATTTGCCTTTTTAGATGCGAAGCATGCCTGCTTAATGTGTTCAATTTTCCCACAGAAATTACATTTACTTGAAATAAACCTACAATTCTCTTTTGCATGGTTGGTACCTGTGCATCGTGAACAATATAATGTTTTCTTTCGGTTTTTTGTAAAATTGGATTTTTTATCCATGTGTTTTTCAAAGGTTTGCATTGAATTTATTCCTCGGCCCATAATATCATTTCTCCTTTAAAAGCTTTTTCCATAGCCAGTGCTATATTTAGCGTTTTCTCGAGATTAACATTATCTTCCTCAAATAATCGATCTAAAATCATTTTATCCCGCAACCCGCTTACAAATACATCGCGTAACATAATATTCAATATATCCTTATCATAATCACAATTCATTGCTAGAGCTCTAAGCTCGGCAATGTAAGTACTTATACCTTCCCCTTCATTCTGTTTTCTGTTTAAAAATTTGTGACGAGAAGGTATAATCAAAGGTTTGGGGGTCAAATGTTTTTTAAGTGCATCTTTTAACTTATCTAACGTTTTGTCGGAAGGAATGTCAGGAGCCAGCAAATTTTTCAGTAACTGGTACAATTTTGCACTAAGAGACGAAACAAAAACTTTAGCTCTACTAGCTATTGGTACGTTCTGTACGTGTAAGTAAGTTTCGAATCTTTCAATGAAACTATCGAAATTTTCCTTTTCTTCATCAAATTTTTCAAATTGTACAGTTACTTTATGACTAGAAGAATGATCTCTAATTTGCAGCGCTCGAATCAGTTCTTGATTCTGCCGGAGCAATTCTGCAATTTGCTGTTCCATGGTTCATCCCGATTAAAGAGAAAAGAAATTTTTTTTTACCTTGAGCCGTCTTCAGGCAATACCTTATCCAAAAGAAAATAATTTTTTCTTCTTACTTCATCTCTAGCTGAGAACTTACTAATTCCGAGTTGTGCTTCACACAAGAGAATTTCTTCTTCGCAAAAAAAAGATTCTTCAAAGCACGCGGAATTAAACAAAAATATATTTCTAACATCCTCGTCGCCAACTAATGTGTTTATGTGGGTTTCAACTATATTAGATGCACATTTACTTCTTAGATTAGTTTAATACTATCTTACTGCACAGTACAACACATTATTATTTACAGATACATTTCTCATAGTTGCGTGGTATTTATATACAATCCTCCACACAGTCACAGTTAATAGTCACTAACTGGTTGCAGTTAAACATACCACAAAATCATTCATAAAATGTTTGATCGAAAATAAACGCATATATTTGTGAGATAATGTTTGCTTTTTCTCCGAACCCTCTTACACCTGCGACCTTCGGGCCACGACAACCTAGGATTATCATTACTTTTATAAGTTGAAAATGATTGACAGAGAGAGAGATGGTTGCCTGAACATGATCACAATCACTCCATACTCTCACTTCTTTAGCCAGGGATGAAAGTTGGAGAGCAATATGTTCCCTTTCGAAAGTCCGGATGACTCAGGTCTCGATTTTTAAAAAGTAAATCTACACCCTACTATTTATTCTTGACTTCCTCATTTTGAAGAAACTAAATCTTAAATACCTTTCTGTTCTTTTCTCATTGTAGTCAGCTCAGTTGCTCTTTATCATTTATTTTCTGTGTTCATCTGTTCTTAAAAAGTTCATTTTTCTTATTCGATGTGGTACTGATGTATTATGGTATTCAGTTTTTTATGAGATGAACAGAAATTTAAGTTTAGACTGGAGGTAAATTCCTATTTTACTACCCACCTTCGGCAAAGAAGTAAAAAAAGAATTGTGCCAAATTGTGTGTGTGTGTGTGTTTGTGCCAGAAGTTCTTTTTATATAACACCCTTTTATAAGCTTCACTTGTATGTAACGGAATCTTTGAACTTAATTTTAACCCACTTTTACAGGTCAGATTAATTTAAAATTTTGCTCACTTGTTCAGGCCCGATGACATTACAATAACTTAACAATTTTGTTTCATTGTCCTGATCAGGATTAATGATTTTCCGTTTTCAGATCCCATCCCGCATCAGGCGACTAATTTCAGATCCCATTTTTAGATTTGGGAACTAATTCCAGATTTGGCGACTAAAAGATTAAGTTATAACATAGTTCAATTAACTATAAAAGGGTGTTTTCTTAGTTTTTTAAAACAATAATTTATTATTTTATAAATAACTTCTGTACAATGCGAGGATAATAATTTGCCATTGGGAATAAATAAAAGTCTGGGTTAAAATAGAATCTAACCAGAATCCGTAGGGTTGAATTCATTATTAAGCCGATAAACAGAAGTGACACAGAGAGTCAATACAATTCATGTTTCAGTGATACATTTTTAAACCCTACGAAACATGAAAAAGAAAACATACGGTTACACAGCCACCGGTATACAAGCAGATTTTAAATTTTTATTGGAGATTTCAAAAACTTTTATCCAATTGGATAAAAATTGGATATATATATATATATACATTTATAATTGAAGTAAATCTGTGCTTTTCTGATTTATATGCATACAGCTTCTTTTAAAGGAAACAATTTATTGGTTTTTTTTAATACATAATCGTCTCCTTTTTTTCCCAAGTAACTATACGGTTATAAATAATTTTCGTCTGTTATTAAACTATAAACATTTTTTCTCAGAAATTCAAAACCTACCCATGTGGAATAGATGTTCTATGGTATATAGATATAGGGAAAATTTTTAATAAGAAATTAATTTTTATGTTAAATACTGCCTCAAAGGCAAAAGAGTTTTGGCATATAAGCTTTTTTATATACCAAAATTTTTTTTATTGTTAAAATAAAATGGGTATTTTTAATTACCTTGTAACATTAATTAAAATGAAAACACGCCTACTAAATACACTGCTAGCCCTACAAAATGAAACACCCTATAGGAAGCATGCAAACCATGTAAAATTTACATCACTTGTTGGCCGCGATGAAATATGCAAATCATTACAATTATAACACAGACGTACATCACGGACAACCGTAGCGACAACCGCACGTACTATATAAGCGGAGAGCAGATTGGCCATTTAAAGTACGGCAATTGTTTTTTTTTTGTGCTTTTTTTGCGTAAGCTATTTATCTATGCCTCGTGAAAGACATCGAGCGTCTTTTGACCAAGTTTCTGAATATGACCGAGGAAGAATAGTAGCCTGTAAGAATTGCGGGTTATCCTTCAGAGAAATCGGTCAATGTGTTGGACGAAACCTAACTGTGATGCGGATCTGTCATCGCTGGATGCAGGAGAAAACGAAGGGCCAATCACACGCACCTCGTTGCACCACTGCCCGTGATGACCGATGGATTGTGCGCATAACAGTCATGGAACGCGCAGCTACATCATGAACAATAGCACAATAGATTCAGTTTATTATGCGTCATTCGGTGTCCGCTGATACCATTCGAAGCCTTTTGTAACGGAGAGGAAGGCGTCAATCGCTTCGTTTACCCTTGACAGGAAACTACAGGTGTTTGCGCCGCCTATGGTACGATGAACGGCCGATATAGACGGCGAAATGGAACGACATTGTGTTTACTGCCTGCAACATCTCGATAATCGGATTCGAGCTGGGAGTCAGTGTAATGAAAGGCTTCTGAACTGTTCCGTTAAACGTCGGCACACTACTAATGCACCCGGTATCATGTATTAAGGTGATATTGGATTTCACTGCCGCACTCCTCTAGTACGCATTGACGGTACACTGAACAGCCAGCGCTAGTCTCTGAGGTGCTGGAGCCCGTGGTCCTCGCGTACATTCTGCGCTTGCCAACAGCAATATTTCAAAAGGATAATGCAGGGACACATGTGGCACGTAATTTTCAATAGTTCTTCTTTATCCATCAGATTAAATTGCTTCCTTGGTGTGTTTGTTCTCCCGATCTATCGTCAATCGAAAATGCGTGGTTCATACTTGCGAAACTACTATCCCGGGATATACCATTCCCTGCTACACCAGATAAACTTTGGCAATATGTGGAAGCCGCATGGGCTGATGTACCCCAAGGATACATCCAAAGCCTTTTTGATTCTATGCCGAGGCTTGGGCAGCGGTTATAGCCAACAATGGATGCTACACTAACTACTGATTTTGTCATCCACATGTCACAAGAAGCTGTAATTTTTAATCGTTTTTGATCTTTGTACTACATATGTTGTTTTCCAAATAAATTTCGTTGATATATCTCCCGCCCTTCTTTGTGTTGCAGTTTGTATAGCCAGCAGTGTTGTTACAAGAAAAAACTTCCGGTATACATTTAGCAACTTCTTTAGTATTAATTTTTTTTAATAAAAACCTATTGTCGAAAGTAAAGCACAGGATAAGGAGGAAGAATGAGAAAAGCAGGGATCGGACTGATTCGTCCGTGGTTGGAAAGTGAGCTACGAAACGTTGCAATGTTATATTGTGCTACACACTACTCAGTGATCCTCACTTGATTAATTATACCGTAGTAAAAATGATTATTTTTGAGTCAGAAATCATAAAAACAAAAATTAAATTACTTGTTATTTTCAAAAGTTAAACCCCTTTGTAGTATTTCTCTCCAAATAAGCCGGATCCACCCTAATAAGCATTTCCTTGTCTTTGTATCTAAAGTATCATAGAAGGCAGAATCGCTTTCAAAACTTCGAAAACTATTTTATTCTGTGACTTTTGATAACCATTTTCTGATGTATTTCTGAGCGCGTGTCTGACAGACATTTTTAAATATGAAATCTATGGTTCGAATTTGAACTTTCAAAGGAAATTAATGAGGTCTAATATTATTTTGAATACTTTTAACACAATTTCTTGGAACTAAACTACATAAAAACAGTTAAGTTCTAAATTAGTTTTTAAGGGTACCAGGACAACATATACATTGGTGTTCCAAATTAAGAGAATTTGTAGATTTTGTCGATTATCCCTAGAACTACTGGACAGATTTTAATAAAATTTGGAATGTATATAGGGCTGTTATAAGTAAAACAATAATAATTCTCAACAGTTAAATTACACACACGTGATCGTGCGTAACACTCATCTAACGCAGTCGTAAGGTATGAAACAGTAGTTTCTCAATATAACAACAACAAAAAAAAAGGTTAAGAAGGGGTATGGTCCCCTATTTCAGATAAACAAGCCTCACACCATGATTTTATACAGAGAATAAGGAAATTTCTCTGTTCCTGTGGCAAATAATCCCACTTGCTCAGCAAATATGCTTTCAGGCCTTGGATGGTTCTCGGAGGTAGTTTACGAGTAGCAATTGCCCTCCCCAGAGCGTCCCAGGCATGCTGTATGCGGATGAGGACTGGAGATCTAACTAAAATAAAATCAGGGTTAACTGCACCTGTGAAAAGGCGAACATAGGACTTTATGACCTCATCCCAAAACCTCACAACAGTCACAATCCCTCGTGCTAAGGAATTCAGGTGTGTGTGGCCATCCAACGTAACATCTGCGAAGAACATCAAGCCTCCGCTAGCGTAAGGGTCGATTTCTTTGACGTTGGAGAGCAGTTAGCGGTCCCTAGTTCTCTCCATATATTCTCGTTGTACTTTTATATGTAGAGAGCCAGAGAACTACAGTGATAGCTGTGAGATATAGGGATAAGGTCTTGCTGTCATATATTTAACTTCTCACGGGTGCAGTTGGCCCCGATTTTATTTAAATGGTTGACAGCACAAGGCATATAGAGCTCTAGTCAACGACTTTCTGGAAAGTGAATATGTTCACCGAATGGATTGAACAATTAGATCTCCAGACCTCATTCGTATAGAGGATACTTCAAATGCTCTGAGGAGGGCAGTTGCAACTCGCAAACCTTTTCCGAGATTCATCCAAGGCATTGAAACTAAGTTGCTGAACGAGTGGGTTTAATTGACACAGAAATTCAGAAATTACCTTATTTCCGGTATAAAATCACGTTGTGAGGCCTGTTTATCAAACCTTCCGACTTTTATGAGTATTACCCACAATCATGAATGTGTAATTTGTTGAATACTTATTTTTTGCATTACATCAGTGCTATATGCAAACCAAATTTCGTTAAAATCTGTTCTGTAGTTCTAGAGATAATCGACAAAATTGAGAAGTTCTCTTAATTTTAAACACCAGTGTACTTTCAAAAAATCAATTTTTCAATTATAATTTTGTAAATAGTTCATATTTTTCTCAATGTTAAATGTCTAACACTTATATGTTCCTAATAAAATAACGGTGAAATTTGAAAAGTAAAATTGATAAAAATGTAAACAAATAACCATACCTCTTTTGACACATTTTAAAGGAATAGATGCTATTATATTTGACGGGGGAAAAAACATCATTTTTTTGTTCATTTGAAGAGTCAATATTTTTCTCCTTATAGTCTAATGTTTTTAAAGAACAATTCTACAAGTGAAAAAGAAGAATAAATAAGTTTGTCATACTTCAAAATTTTATATGTTTTCAAAACAAAATTATGCTTTTATTTCATTAAAAACTACTTAACTTTGCTTAGTCTACTGTTTTATATATGTGTGTAAAATATTTTGTATGATATAGTTTTTTAAAAAATAGTACCTAAATAAAAATATATTCGCTTTCAGCTAAAGCAAAGTAAAACAAGTAATATAAAAAAATATTTTTACTCCAATTCCTACTTTGAATGGATGAATAGAAAGTATTTTATCAACGATTGAAAATTTGAACAAGATATATATATATATATATATATATATATATATATGTACAGAGAAATGAACTAATAGAAGGGATTGTAAAAAGAGCATGATTTAACTGCATTGTTGTAACAAGGGACACCCGGTTTGGCTAATTTGACTGAAAAACTGGTTTTTAACGCCAACTTCTGTCATTGTTTTAACAGTTACATTGTTACAACAATGGAGACGAAACTAAGTTGGCGTTGAATACCGGTAATTAATTTAATTAATGAATTAATATTTGAAAAAAACTGTATTAACATCAAGTCTGTCATCCAGTACAAGTTTAAAGAAAATTTATTTGAACTTGTTTGGGTGAATAGAAAGTATTTTATTAAGGATTGAAAATCTGAACAAAAAATATATGTAAATGAATAAATATATAGAGAGTGAGTGAATATTATAATGTCGCACTATTCAGCGACAAGAGGGCTTTTGGCGATACTTTGGATACTTTTTCAACAGTCCTTCTTTGTCAGCTTCGGAGATAAGAAAAATAAGGTAAGAAGAGCTAAAGTTAGCGAAAAACAATTTAATAATTGGAATTAAATTTTCAATAATTTCTGCAACACAACAGTTGAAAAAAGCCTCAGAAAATGGTTTCCGAAACAGAAACTAAAAAAAACCCCAAAGATTTTAAATTTAATTATTTCCTCGAGAATCATAGGATTTGCGTCATTACATCAAGGTTAGCCGGGAAAATATTTCTGCAATTAAATTTAATACCAACCAATTAGTAAGCATGAATACCTTAATTAAAGCTTGATTATGTGAGAAATACATGTAGAAATGGCATTACTACACCTAAAAACTTACGAAACAGTCCTATCAGAGCTGGCTAATGATTTTGAAATTTTTTTGGACTGTTCGGGAATAAAATAATAATTGCTCATTTTCCTTCATCTTTATTTTTTTTAAAAAAATTTGGCGTTTTTATAGAATCATTAGTAATGAAAAAACATATTTCACCATTAGCAAAGAATTTTTTCTTTATTTTTAACGATTATAAGGTACTATAAAAAGGGAAGATTCTCAGACAGATTATTGCCTTCGTGCTGAACGCAAGCATGTCTTCAAGCTCAGTATGTATTATTTGCATCTTTTTGATGATTCAAATGGTTTCTGCGATCGTAGTGAGTATATTTTTTGTTATTTTTTAAATGCAGTATTTTATTTCAAGTAAATATTAAGTGTTCGGGGATTTTATAGAAATCTTAACGCAAAAAGTAAAGATTACGAAGGGCAGAAAATTGTAAAATTGTTCGCGTATGTCATTTTGTTGGTATTTTTCGATATAAAAGGATTGTATTTTTCAAATTAAATCACCATTATTAATCTCAAACCGTTAAAAAAGAAAAATTGACTTTTCTAAAAGATATTGAAGTAAAATTTACGAAATGATTATTGTTTGAAAAATAATGTTGTGTGTCATTGCTGCGATAATGCTACTTGATTGGCAGAGTCAGAATGATGCCGAAGAAATACATCATGGCAAGTGGCTCCTTTTTACGCTTGTCGTTAGCCGAAGCTTTGAGAGATAACAGTACGATTTGGTTCAGTTCCGCCTCAATTTTGAAGGATAATCCTCTGGGAGATGGTCAACGGACTCCCACGAGCCTTACGAGAGGATTACGAAATTCTCAAACTTTTTTGTTGTTGTTGTTGCTGTATACTTTTAACTATTTTAAAAAATTTTGTACACGAACAAAAAAATAAGTTGAAAAAGAATTTCATTTATCTACAATATACCACGCAAAATAGTTTATGATAATAATTTTTAAAGTTAAATAAAATAATATGTACGACAAAGACAACAAAATGTTTGTTAAGTAATTAATTACAAATTAATTATAAGAATACATTTTTTTAATGCAAAATTTAAGCTCGATGATTTTTGACAATTTCGGTCATAAAAATGATAATGCCCTCTCATTTCATCATCAAAAGATTCAATATTTTTTCATTTTTATATTTGTTAATGCTGAAAATCCGAATTCACGCAAATAAGATGTAGAAAATTGTAACAATATTTTTAAAGCTTTTCCGGCTATTATGAGATAATCTCTTCTAATTTCAATCCAAAATGAATTTATAGACTTTTCCGAATGTTTTGAAATTCAATCACAATTATTGCAGAGCGAAATTATATTTATTTCTCTTCATTCAAAATTAATTCATAAACAGATGTATCCTTTATTACAAAGGAGTTACGAACCTAATCAAAAGTTTTATATTCATTTATATACGAAAGGATAAGTTAAATATACCACGAATACTCTTAGTATATTTCTAGTAAACGGTCGAATAATTCGGTTCCGTATTTTACTTTAGTTTTAAATTTTTTTTTCTATTATATATTTTTTAAAAATTCGGCGGCGCACTAAAATGCTGCAGTGCAGTGGTTAAGAATCATTGATGTAGAGTGTCCAGTGCCGTGCAGGCACTATACATTTACAAACGCCCATGTTTTCTTCGGGCTTCAAAACAACGCCCTACGGCACAACAGTCAGAGTCACCAGCCACTGTATTATACGGGTGGCACTTGAGCAAAAATAGTACAGGTTGATTCATAAAAAAAGTATACATTTTCCAGATTCTTTAAAACAGTAAGTATCAAAGATAAGCACCACTTCAATGAATTGCAAGTAAGATGTACTCTTAACCCGATGTGTTACTCGCGCCTGTTTTTACTCCGTCGTTGGTCGCGAGGTGTTGAGAACACCCCAAATTATAACGCATTTATTTAATTATGAAATTTTTTTATCTCAAATATGATGCATATTTATAAAGTACAAAATAGTATTCGAATTATAAAAGTATTATCATTAAACTTTTTGCATACTAATGAGACAAACATTGGAATAAACTAAACCTACAACACTCTTTTTGGAATTCTGAGAAGCTTTTCTTAATGCTAGGGTGTATAGGCGCGACTGATATCGGGTTAAAGTTTATGCATGCGTGTAATGTGACTATACAGCCAAAATGGAGGCTTTTGCAGAGGAAAAGGTTTTTTGTGTACTTGAGTTTTGCGAAATGTCACGGAGGCCACTTTTTCAGATATGTGAACTCTTTCGCTGGTGCAACAGGTGCAGGACCCAACACTGACAACTTCATTCTCCAATTGGATGGTGCTCCACTACACTGGTTGGCCAACGGGCGAGATTACCTCGATGAACATCTCCCTCTATACTACTTACAACATGCAACTTACCCAATGGCCATCCGTCTTCTAGTGGGGAACGTAAGTGCAAGGTATTCTTCCCTACCTTTTCTGTTGATCCATTGGACATGCAATAGCGTATCTCAAATGCTATCAATACACTTGATTAAAATATCTATAACACACTTTTGGGCGGAAATGGGTTCCCTGTACAATGTGTGTCGTGTGACCAAGGGTTCACTCATAGATCCTTCTGTGACTGTCTCTAACAAAACATTAAATAATTTAATAAAATCCTGTTACAGGCGACATGTATTATATATCTTTTATTCTTCATGATTTATAGTGCATCGAAACTATATACTTCTTTATGTGAACCACCCTGTATATTGATTAATACAAACCTCTTTCTCAGTATCGGCAAGATAACAGTTCTGGTAAAACTAGAGTACAATTTTTATCATATTAGAAACTTTATTTAATATAATTACATGATGATGTAGTATAATGTGTTCTCACAAACACTATGCATAATAACTTGCGAAATAGTTGTGCGTCTTTAGAATTCTATTAAAGGACTTCACAACATGGTATTGAGTGTCTTTCCTCGAATGTTGTATTATGGAGTATTTAAAATGCATTGGTTAATTTGAAATTTTTCTTTTTATTCACTTAGCCTTATACCAAGGAACACAAGGCATGTAAAAGTGAGTATTTTTTTAATTTAACTTTGATTAAAGGATATTTTACTTTTATAAAAAAAATTCATTTCGTTCTTTGTTATTGTATTGAGTATTCCTCTTTGAGATTATTTAAGGAAAATTTGAGAGTCAAAGAACTCTCGAACTTTTATCGAAGTTTAACCCTTTTCTCTTCAAAGAAAAACTTATTTGGATCAGTAAAATTTGAGATTATTTTTAGTTATAAAAATTTTTTCATATAATTTTATTTGAGTTTAACACGCACACGCATTTAGCACAAAGAAACTTATTTCTATGTTTAATTCAATAAAAAGAACTTGGGGTTTGCAGTACATTTAGCTCTCAGGAACCCGTTTTAAAGCTTTAATAGTACTCAAAAAATCTAAATTATATTATTGCAAAAATTTGGATTTAATTTAATTTACTTCTGGTTTATTCTTTGAATTATTAAAAATAATTTAATGAAAACTCGGCTTTAAGAGTTTCAAAATGTGATAAATACAAATATCATTAAATTTATACCAAATATTTTTCGTGATTTCTCGTAAATACGAGGCATATCCGGAAATTCAGTACCGTTTTTTCTACCGTAACTGTAGTTATTAGTTTTACAATTCACCAGTTGCGCATTCGTTTGTCTGGGTGATTGTCAGTCCTAGGACGCTATTTTAGCTGGATTATATTGTCTTTGCATGAGTTAGTGAGCGGTCAAAATGTGTGGCTTCCGATACCGCTGACTGTGTAGTGTGTGCTGTAATCCAAATTTTCAACGCAAGGAATGCTAAGCCGGTTGAAATTGATGAATTGATTAGAAGGAGAGGGTTTCAGATTTCAACGATAGGGGCACCAACGTTCATGATGAAGCACGGAGTGGGCGGCCTTCATTTCAATGATGGTTTGGTTGGAAAAGGGAAAGAGAACATCCGGGAAAGACGGTTCATAATAACATTGCTTTGTAATGAGTTTCCACAAATTTCAAAAACTGTTCACTGGCGTCAACATTCTCTAAAGAGGGTATAGACAAGTAGGTTTTCCGATATGAAAAACGCCTGAACAATGTTGGTAACTAAGTAGAATACAAGTAACGTAAAAACAAATTTAAGGTATCAGATTGGTTTAAAACCATCATTCTCCTAAAAAAAATCGAAATATATTTTTAGTCCATTTTTGTAGCCTGTTTAATAAATGCTCTAAAAATATCTTAATTTAAACTCTTAATAAAGAAATTTACAGATGTTTTTGTTTGGGCTAGCAAGTCCAAATCAAATCCGGAAATTTAAATCCGAAACCGGAAATATGCGTTTTCAGTTGGTTTTCTCCCGTAAAATAAGATTTTTACTCATTTAAAATATTTTAATGAAATATTTTTATGTTTAGTAAACTTTATTTCACTTTATAAATGTTTTAATAGATATACACTGAAGTGCCACTGAGTTAGGGTTAACTACCTAGTAACGAGTCGGGCGTCCTCTGGCCTTGATAATGGCTGCCACACGACGAGGTATAGATTCAGCAAGTTTCTGGAAACGTTCCACATGAATGACTTGCTAAATATTGGCTAAAGCTGGCCATAATTCAGTAAGATTCGTTTATGCTGCGTGATGGCCTTTTGCGTCTTGTTCCAAAACATTCCAAAGATGCTCAATAGGATTTAAGCCTGTGCTTTTAGATGGCCAATTTATGACAGAAAAGTCAGAGGAATTCTCATCCAACCAGTCAGTTACCACCCGGAACTTGTGAGAGGTACAGTTGTCTCGCTGGAAATTTCCATTACCGTGCGGATAACAGAAAAGCATAAACGGATAGAGGTAATCACCCAGCAAATCTTCGTACCGAATTGCATCGAGAGAGGCTGGTACACGCATCTAAGTTCCCAAACATTGCCACGAAAAAACACCCCAGACCATGATTTAGCCACTATGTCCTTGTTCAGTTCCAACGTGGCATGCAAGATCCATGGCTTCATGAGCCTGATGCCATATTCTCAGCCTCCCGGCGGCATTAAGTAGTTGGAATCGAGACTTATTACTCCATGCTACTCGTTTCCAGTCCTCTACACTCCAATCTCTGTGCTCTCTTTCTTAGGCAATACTTGCAGCTCGATGGAGAGCATTGAGCAATGGTATTCTCATAAGTCGACGGCTCCCGAAACCCATATGGTGAAGCGAGCGTTACACAGTCCGTTTACTGACTGTACGACTGGAACCGTCATTTAACTGGGTGGTAATTTGAGCTAATGTTTGGCTTTGCTGGCTACGTACAATACGCCAGAGCCGTCCCTCACCACGCACTGTCAAGGTTAATTGCCCTTTGCAGTTTACCCGATCGCTAGTTTTTTTGTCCATCATCCATGTATTCTTGGTACACTTTTGAAACTGTAGACCTTGAAAATCCTATCTGTATAACAATTTCGGAAAATGAATGGCCCTGCGTCGCACAACTACGATTTGTCCACGATCGAAGGCGTCTAAATCAGTCAGTTTATCCATACTGGCAGTTCCAACAAGTAATTCAGAACAACCATAGTACGCGCTATATATGCAGTTATAACAGCGCATAAATGATGCTCAGTGCTACACACAATTCGAATATATAGCCTTTGCTATCTCTAATTCAGTAGCACTTCAGTGTGTATTTCGCTTTCAAATATGCAACAGTTAACTGAATGCAATGTTTGTTTTGATTTAAACGAGTTGTCATCATTTTATCAGTTGCGCTCAGAATTGTAGCTCATTAGATCTTATTTATTAGTACTTTTACATAGAACTAGTTATTTTTATTAAATTAAAATTATCAAGCCTAAATCAAGATCAATGAGGCCAAAAAGGAAGAGATTTTAAGAAAGTAGAATTTTTTGGAGATACGGTTGAAAGAAAAATCCAATGGATCTTTCAAATTTAGTTATTAATCCTATACAAAGACTTACACGGACATTTTCGATCAAACACCACAAGAAAATGTTTTCAGGGGAAAACAGAGAACTGTAATAAAGTTTTAACAACGACGTGTGGACTGTATAAACCCGAAAAAGGGACCTTTGTTGAGCTACAAACACTCCGCTTAGGGATTTATATTGCAATAATACTTTTTATATTCTCAGTTTTCGGGTCTATTACATCTACTTCAAATCTTAGGGAGGAAATTAGAGGCCGTGAAATGAAGAAATATTTTTGGTCACTCGACAATACGAGAATTGTTGATTCAACGAGGTATTCTGAACCAGATAAGAAACTGCCTTACAAAAAAAAAAGGCGCTTAAAAATACAAAAGTTTGAAGTATGAGGTTCAGGAAGGCACCACATGCAAGCCCCTGGAAAGTTTTAACACCTTCAAAAACCTTTAAAAATTTTAATGCAAATATAAACTTTATTTTGCTTTTCTGAAGAATGTTATTTTTGTACATAATGATTCACGGTAACAGTGATATCTCTTAAAGTAATTGAAATATTCATATAAAATTATTTGAATTTGTTCTTTGTATTAAAATGAATGCTTTTTGCTAAAACCTAAGGTTAATTTTTCAGTTAAGTTACTTTTAATATAATTTTATATGAAAAAAAAATGTTCTTTTTAAAAAATTCTGTGTTTTTTAATGTGGAACACCTGTATGTAATAACTTTAAAGCAAAACCTTTTTTTTTTAGTATATAACATAGTTAAAGATTAAAGAACAGTGTTCCTGCAGAAATTTTATTTGTTTTTGTGATGTATTTTTTTTAATAATTGTTAGCAAAAGAACCCATTTTTGGTAACGGTTATTCATTTACGTGGAACCTTAGAGAAAAATCTCTATCATCCACTCATCTTAATAAGTAGAAAAAAATAAGAATAATTTGTTGAAGTGTTACATCTATATATATAAAGGAGAAAAGGGACTCACTCACTGACTGACTGACTGACTGACTAATCACGAAATCTCTGGAACTATTCAACCTACAGACTTGAAATTTGGTAGACATGTTCCTTTGATAGAGTAGACATCAGCTAAGAAAGGATTTTCTGAAATTCGAAACGCAAGGGCGTTACGGGTTAAGGCTTTAATAATAATTGTTTCCATGTTTAAACTACTTGATGTACAATCTTGAAATTGGGTAAGCGGATTCCTTTCAGAGAGTAGAGATCCGCTACAAAATGAGTTTGGTGAAAATCGACCCCCAAGTGGCGTTGCAGGGGCTTAGGGGGTGTTATAGATAACTATTTCCATTTTTAAACTATTTGACGCACTGTCTTTAAATTTGATATATAGATTCCTTTCGTAGAATAATGATCAGTTACAAAACGGGTTTTGTGAAAACAGACTTCTAAGTGGCGTTGCGGGGGATTAAGGGGCGTAATAGATAAATATATCCGTTTTTAAACTACTTCACCTACCTGCTTGAAAATTGGTAGGTAAGTTTCTTTCCTGGAGTAAATATCCGCTACAAAATGGGTTTTGGGAAAATTGACCCCCAAGGGGTGTTGCGATGGCGGGGGGTTTAAGGGGCGTTATAGATTCCTATTTTTAAGTTATTAGACGTACAGTCTTGAAACTTAGTAAGCAGATTCCTCTCATAGGGTAGAGATACGATAAAAATGGGTTTCGGGAAAATTGCCCCCAAGTGGCGTTGAGGGGACTTAAGGGGCGTTATAGATAATTATTTCCATTTTTAAACTATTAGACGCACAGTCTTTATATTTGATAAAGAGATTTCTTTCATAGAGTAGAGATCAGCTATAAGAAGGTTTTGTGAAAACAGACCTCTAAGTGGCGTTGCAGGGGAATAAGTGGCGTAAGAGATAAATATTTTCGTTTTTAAACTATTTGACCTACCTGCTTGAAAATTGGTAGGAATGTTTCTTTCCTGGAGTAAATATCCGCTACCAAATGGGTTTTGGGAAAATTGACCCCCAAGGGGTGTTGCGATGCCGGGGGGTTTAAGGGGCGTTATAGATTCCTATTTTTAAGTTATTAGACGTACAGTCTTGAAACTTAGTAAGCAGAGTCCTCTAATAGGGTAGAGATAAGCTAAAAATGGGTTTCGTGAAAATTGCCCCCAAGTGGCGTTGCGGGACTTAAGGGGCGTTATAGATAATTATTTCCATTTTTAAACTATTAGACGCACAGTCTTTATATTTGATAAAGAGATTTCTTTCATAGAGTAGAGATCAGCTATGTTTTGTGAAAACAGACCTCTCTAAGTGGCGTTGCAGGGGAATAAGTGGCGTAAGAGATAAATATTTTCGTTTTTAAACTATTTGACCTACCTGCTTGAAAATTGGTAGGAATGTTTCTTTTCATGGAGTAAATATCCGCTACAAAACGGCTTTGGAGAAAATTGACCCCCAAGGGGTGTTGGGTGTGTCGAAGGGCAGATATAAATAATTATTTCTTTTTTTAAACTATTAGACTCACAGTCTTGAAATTTGGTTAGGAGATTCCTCTCATAGGATTGAAATACACTGCAAAATGTGTTTTGTGAAAATCGACCCCTAGGTGGTGTTGCGGGGTTTAAGGGGAGTTATTGATAATTTTTTTGCATTTTTAATTAATTGGACGCACAGTCTTCAAATTTTGCTAAGCAGATTCCTTTCATAGAGTGCAATTCCCCTACAAAATGGGTTTTGAGAAAAAAGACCCACAAGTGGCGTTGCGGGGCTCAAGTGGCGTTATAGACATTTATCCCTATTTTTAAACTGTTAGACGTACAGTCTTGAAATTTGATAGCAGATTCCTTTCTTAAAGTAGAGAACCGCTACAAAATGGGTTTCGCGAATATCAACTACCAAGTTTAATTTCGGGAGATTAAGAGGCGTAATCGATAAATATTTCCATTTTTAAACTACTTGATCATCCTGCTTGAAAATTGGTAGGCATGTTCCTTTCATGAAATAGAGTTCCTCTAACAAAGAGTAAAATGAAAATTGACCCCTAAAGATGTTTGCGAGGGGTCAAGAGGAGTTACAGAAAAAATTCCTGTTTTTAATTGTTAGACCCATATACTTGAAATTTGTTAAGCATGTTTCTTTTGCTGAATAGGGAACCACTAAGAATAAATTTTAAGCAAATCAAGTTCTGGGGGGTTACTGGGACATATTGACAAAAAAATTACTTTTTCGAGCTACAAAGACTATAATAATGATTTTTTTTTTTGCCTTTTGTCTTTTGTTGAATTGAAATCCGCTAAGAGCAGTAATTTTGGAAAACGGCTCTCAACGGGATTACGGGGATATTTATAGTAAAACTTTTGCTTTTTTCTGTTAGATTTAGATTTGAAATTTTGCTTGCATGTTCCATTTACGGAGTAGAGATCCACCGAAAATTGGTTTTGCGGGAATCCACTTGGTTTTTGAGTTACGAAAGGGCAAACATCATTCTATGCTTCAATTTTAGACTTTTTTAGAAAATACAAATTAGATGAGTTCTGCCCTTTTTTTTATAAACTGGTGACAGTTACAGGTATAAGTATATTTTTCAATTCAATCGAATTCTTAATGCTGGGACTTAGATATCAATAATTTATACATATATATAAGCAGTAAAAATTTATAAAACATCATGAAATACCAGCGAAGCGGGCGGGTAACAGCTAGTAAGAATATAAAGCAGTCCACAATGAGTGCAGTGCAACAACACTGGTGGAGGGGTGAGTGGGAAACCACTCATGCAGTTGATTTAGTTAAGACGTCACATCTCTGACACCACGCCCGTCTTTCAACCGACTGCCGCATCTTGACGGATCGAGGGGAGAAAAGGGAGGAATTTCTTCAATATCAAAGATTAAAGACAATATTATTTTTAAGTCCGTTACTCATTACCTCTTAAATGTCTGCGTGCGGTTATTGAAAGTAGATTTTGAATAACCACTTGGAAAAAAAGTAAGAAAAGGTGGAGAAGTTTAAAATAGGATCAAGTTGTCACACTAACCGCATGCAAAAGCTTGCTTAGATAGGGGTAATAATTAGGGTAAATGAAGTCTTGCAAGAGTAAACAAGGAGTGATAAATAATTTAATTTGTATCAAGACATTCTCATCCTTATCAGAGCTGGAAAGTGTTGATATGAGTAGTTAAGGACTACTCTAGGTCTCTTAGAAGAGCTAGGGATAGAATTATCATAAGTCGGGATTACTCTGATGGATTCATTTGGAATCTGTGGTAACCGGTTGAAAATAATTTCTGATTGTTTTTTAAGGAAATCAAGAAGTGGCGGAACGTTAAGATCTTATGCAAGACTTCGTTCCTGACAAATCAAAGTGCGTTTTGCTGCTCTACGCAGTTGAATGTTTTGAAAAAATGTGCATCTTTTCAGGTTAGTAACTGCCGCACCTGCCCAGATAGGAGAAGCGTATAGCATGACGGGGCAAAAAGAAATGGCTTTGTATAGCAGAACCTCGTGCCTTAATGCGAGCTTGCTCTTGAAAGAAATCAAACGATTTAGAGTGCTTCTCATTCCAGCCGCCTTTTAGTGGGCGGAACGGATATGCTTGGCAAATTTAATTTAGCGTCAAGTATTAACCCTAGGTACTTTTCTCAGTAACCCAGGAGATAGGTTGATTAAAAATGTTGACATGGTGAGAGGTTTCCTATGCACCGCTTTCTCGTAAAGAGGAGGCATGTGCTTTTAGATGCATTTACCTAAATTTTCCATTCGTTAAGCCAGGTTTGGAGACTAATTACATAATTTTGTAACCGCTCAATGATACTGCGGTTACAAGTGTTTTGAGTGAAAATGGCATGTCGTCAGCATACATCGCTAAATGAACTTCGGTGGCCATCGGAATGTCATTTATATATAGATTAAAGAGTTTGGGCCCTAATAAAAATTCTTGGGGTACTCCACTGAGAATTGGACTTGGGATGGAAAGACTGTTTCAACTTTTACCCTAAATTCACGAGAGCTTAGGTAGGAGTGTATAATTTTGATGAGTTGGTCCGAAAATCCAAGTCGCATCATCTTGGATATCAAGCCATGATGCCAAATTTGTCAAAGGCTTTGGCTATGTCACAAAAAGCATGCCCGTGGCCTGGTTATTTTGAAAGCCGTGATGAATCAGCTCATTAGCTCTAAGTAACTGGGTTACTGTGGAGCACTGTGTGACAAAGCCATGCTGCTCATGAATTATAATATTCCTGGCTATGCAGTGCTGATTAAGGCGATTCAAAAAAACAAATTCATACGCTTTGCTCAAGCTACTGAGTAGCGAGATTGGACAGAAATCTTGAGGTCTAGTTTCATCAAAATTGGGTTTTAGTATG